>JASFAX010002561.1:0-45475 GCA_030737875.1 Allium sativum
AAATCACGAAACGGGAAATCTAACATCTATTTGATATTGCGGATCGAACAAAACGGGTTTCGTCGAATTCCGACTTCGTTTGCAAAACCGGCTATTTTTAACGCTCTAAATAGCCTATTTTTCTATATAAATATATTTAAATATAATTGAATTAATTATTTAAAATTAATGGTTATCGTATATCTTCACATATGATATCATACAGCCCCAGAATATCATATCAGAATTTACAGCTTGATATTTCAGATTCCAGATTATCTTGATATTCAGTTTATATTGAAAATCCATTTATAACGTATATAAAGCGTCGCAAATTATAAAGGAATTCCACAGCGACTTTTCTGAAATTTGATTTGGACGTACATCAAAATCTACACGACGAAATCCCGATTTTTCCCTTCCACTAGAAAGATATACTCCACCAGCTCCACACGTTTCTTGTTTCATAGAAATCCGGCTTAAAATGAATCATGTACATTCAGTTGAAGTCTGAATCGCCAAATAGCGAACTGCCGCGTCGTTTCAAGCTCTATTTTAATTATATTATAATTATACGTTCAAACTATCGTCGATTGAATATATTCGTCAATATAATCCAACTCTAAGTTGAATTACATCTTTGGGATGACCCCATTCACAGAATATTTGTATTTCCAATATTTTTTTATTATTTCGACATTATAATATATTATATTATATTATAATTATTAATTAAATATTCAATATTATTTAATTCACGTTCTCGATATCGATAAATCGATATTTAATGATTAAATAAATAAATTATTCAACAGCTAAAAATGCGGGTTACTACAATCTTCCCCCCTTAATAAAATTTCGTCCTCGAAATTGCTAAGCTAAGGGATGACCCTATCTTCTGGGTAAAAATTTATCTGTTTACCTCTTGTCTCCGGGTTTCAACTGAACCAATTAATATCGACTAAAATATTAATTTATTCCGACTAACTAAATTTTCAAAAATTCTGAAAATTTTCTAACACCTTAACTTTTCGAAATTTTTTGCCAGCACCTCCTTTGTACTGGTCAATATCTCAAACTCCAACTCGCCTCTCTGGGCCTTCTTTAACCCAAAAGAAAATCAAACAACCAAGCGGCTTGCCAATTCGGCTCATAAATCTCATATCCATATATAATATAAACTGGTACCTTTTTGTCGGGAATATCAACTCTATCACTTCCATATGCTATCAACTCAACATATACCAGTGTTATCTCAATCAAATTCCAATCAGTTCATATCCTCAAATCCAAATCGAATTTCATTCGAACCCCAATATCAAAATTCCAAATTATTGACTTATCAATTTGGTTCCATTCTAGATTATCTCTAATCCAATTCAGTTTCATTTAACTCAGTTCAAGTTAATATTTCAATTTATTTCTACTATCTTATTCTATTTAACTTCATAGGTTAAATTTATATTCCAGAATTTAAATTCCTGGGTTTATTTAAAATCAATTTGAAATCATACTGCCAATTCAAAACCTTTGAATTTTTAAACACCTTGTTTTCACAAAACAATTCGAAAACAAAACCTTTGGTAGTAATACGTCACTTACAACTCAGAAATGAACACTGATGATGTCGCGATTCTTCATCAGAATCTATTTTCCAGCTATCGAAGTGAGTTCAATACTATATCACCTTCAGTTTGAAAAACGTTTTCAAAATCTCCCAGGAACTTAAAATTTCCTTATTTTAATTCCAATCTGATTTAAATTCAGATTTTTCTTCATTTTATTTTATATACTTTACTTATATGCATTCTGATCAGTCATTTATAATCATTTTACCTTTTTATAATCTTACTCGATTATAATAACAACCAACACAACCAATATACTATATCAAATATATTCGGGTAAAATTATTCCATTTACCCTCTTTCAAAACATACTATGACGGTTCATCGTATTCAAGTGTTTAGTAACCCCCATCGATACAGTGGATCAAACCGATCGACCAGAATTCACAAACAACTCAACCAATAAAACTCCACAATATAAAATCATTTTATATTAACTAACAAATACGTTCACTCGTATATATACACTCAAACTCAGTCTAGGATATTACTTATCCCATCTCTACTGAATCACGCCACAGAGCCAAGGTAATAACTAAACCAATGCTCTGATACCAACTGTAGTGACCCGGATTTTGAGCGACTTTGGTTATCGACGTAAGCTCGACGTCGATAACCAAAACATCGAAAAATCCCGGTGTGAAGACCCGTAACTTCCCCGTAAAGGAAAGCGTCGGATAGTTCGAGAACAAACCACAACAGAATGCATATAAAAGAACATTTCATTGTATATTACAACAATGCATCAGATTACAAGAATATACAGAGTATAAATGAATATTACACAGAAATATCAGAGATTTAAATTACATTTAAATACATGGCAGCGGAAAATAATACAATACACAACTAGAAGGAGATATACGGATACAAAGCTTTCCGGATATCGTTCCAGCTATAAACCAGGATCCTGTGAATATAAATCTGCAAAACCAAAACTACTAGCTGCCCGTGTCAAAATAAGGGCACCCAGAGTTTAGGTTAAAACAATAAACTCCAGGTCAGTCGTGGGACTGGTGTGAGAACTAAAACAGTTAATCTTTATTTTAAAGTTAGGTAAATCAAGGGACCACGCCGTATAACACGGAACGGGTTTCCTCCCAAGAATACCAGTGCATAAAACAACAGCGCAATGCTAAATAAAGAAAAATGAAGCTGTTATAAGACCCAGGTCCCATCACACAATGCAACGCAGTCGAGGATAGGGTTTTCCCTTATAACAGCCAAAGAATGCTTGATACGTTTAAAACAAATCATTTGATACCATAATAAGTGCATAGTGTATAAAACAACTTCAAATCATAAGTATCAATCATAGGCGGCATGAGCGCCCCATCCCACTATGTCGCCATATATAGGATTTCAACTAAAACCGCAAAGTCACGTATTTGGAAATTGGATTTCCATCTATGAACCGAGGCAAAAGATAGTCCTCAACCGATTCGAGACAATCTAGCCCATGTCTCAGGATCAGAACGCATCAACCCTTTAGATCGTCAGGGCCGGTCCACCGATGTGGATTATTATGCCTGAACAATACGTCTCTTCGCCCTTTGGGGCGTAAGTCTGGTCCGTCAGCCGACCAGAATGCATTCGGCCGAAACCGATATAACCGAGGCGCCTCGCGACCGCAACAACCACATAAGTCAAACTCGTCAGGGCGTGTAAAACCACTGACGCCACTTCTAGCTAGAAAGAAACGCAAGTCCTCCCTGAGGTCCGTCTCCCGTTTTTGGTTCATACCTGGTGTGAAACACGCGAGGTAAACGTTACACAAAGCTACGCCACAAAGGCCGTGCTTTGATCATCACCACAAGACTTTGCTTTTCAACAGAAGCCTTGATCATTTGCATCTTAGCATGCCACACAGGCAAACCATCCTATGCAACCGATATCAGTCACACAGAATGAAATCCGATGTCAGACACACAGTCCATTTACAAGTCCGTTCTGGGTCTGAACGAAACCGGAGGCACCTAGTACCCCGCATATCCATCGATCTCCAAGTACGTCTGGACGATCACCAACTGTTTCCATCTTCTTGGGTGTACAGCCCAATCAAGATCATCAGTAATTACCCAAACGACGTGAAGACCTCCGGTCTTCGACCATCGTCTTCATCTTCGACTTATCGTCGTATCAGTTATTCAGAATGGGATAAACCCGGTCTTTCCGAATAACTCGCGTATATTTTAAATAAGTGTTACACAAACACAACATACGCCTCATTCCAATTCATTAGTCACTAATCGTAAATTAATCAAGAGAATAATTCCCCAAATATTAACCCCGAAGGCCGAAACCAACATCAGATCAATATCCAGAAAACCATTCTGCTTGGCTAACCGCCAGTTAGTTTCTAAATTTCACATTCAAATCTAATTAAAGATTTAACTATCGCCTGGAGCAAAACTGGTGATACTCCATTCTCGATCTTTTCAATCTAATTAAAGATTCATTAAAACTCCACTTAGTTTTAATCTGTGACTGGGTTAAAGAATCAGTGTCATTTAAAACACGGTTCACGATAAACCCAAAGTCACATCCCATTAATTATCGGGTTAAAGAACAAGTGTTATTTAAAACACTGTTCACGATAAACCCAAAAATCAATATCCATTCAATTCCAATTAAATATTATTTAATTGGTACACTTCATTAAATCTAAATCAAAAGATTTAATCTTTTCTCAGCTGGGTTCAAGAACAGTGTTAGTGAAGACACCATTCACGACAAACCCAAATCACATTCATTAATTATCGGGTTAAAGAACAAGTGTTATTTAAAACACTGTTCACGATAAACCCAAAAATCAATATCAATTCAATTCCAATTAAATATCATTTAATTGGTACACTTCATTAAATCTAAATAAAAAGATTTAATCTTTTCTCAACTGGGTTCAAGAACAGTGTTAGTGAAGACACCATTCACGACAAACCCAAATCACATTCATTAATTATCGGGTTAAAGAACAAGTGTTATTTAAAACACTGTTCACGATAAACCCAAAAATCAATATCAATTCAATTCCAATTAAATATCATTTAATTGGTACACTTCATTAAATCTAAATAAAAAGATTTAATCTTTTCTCAACTGGGTTCAAGAACAGTGTTAGTGAAGACACCATTCACGACAAACCCAAATCACATTCGATATTCAATACAAGGCTCTGAATAGAAAATATATCGGCTTATATTCAATATCGAATTCTACGACTAACAAATGTCGTATTGGAAATAACGATACAAATATATATCTTTCAAATTTCCATAACAACACCTGTAATATCACGAATTCCAACATCGAAATATTCCGAAGACAATTTCGATTCAAATCCACTCCAATGCAATCATTGGAAATTTTGGTTATTTTCAAAACCATTTCAAATTCAATTTATTTATTTAAAAATAAATAGAATTATAATTCTAGTTCAAACTAGTTCATTTCGATAAAAATCTATTTTTATCTTTTCAAATATGGAGTTTTTCATCCCAAATCTTCACAAATCATTTCTTATGATTTTACACAAATTATTACTATTTTTAATAATTTTATCAAGGCCCGTACAGCCGATTTCCAACAATGGCCCTCGAACTGCACTTACAGCGACCTTTTTCAAATTTGATTTGGACATAATTCCAAATCCAACCGTTAGATTTCAAATTTCTAACATTCATTAGAAAGCTCTTTTCGATACGAACCCAACGGTTCCGGTTTTAGGAGAATCCGACGGTCGGATCTCCCGTAATGTCCGTTTGAAATAAATGGTCGAAATTCGCGAACTGCCGCGGCGCGGCGCGTTCTATTCAGGCCATTATATTATATATATATATATATAATATATATTTCGTCGATTTCTATTTAAAACGAATTATATAAATAGTTTTAAAATCGTTTCAAAAGCTATTTCAACTTTCTTTTCAATTCAAATCAAAATTGAATTCTTCTTTATAAATTCGTTTTAAAATTCATTTCTATTCAATTCAAATTTCAATTCAATTTGAATTCGCTTTCAATTCGCTTTCAATTCAATTCGAATTCGTTTTCAATTCAATTCATTTCGAAATCGTTTTCAATTTAATTCATTTCGAAATCGTTTTCAATTCAATTCATTTCGAAATCGTTTTCAATTCAATTCATTTCGAAATCGTTTTCAATTCAATTCATTTCGAAATCGTTTTCAATTCAATTCATTTCGAAATCGTTTTCAATTCAATTCATTTCGAAATCGTTTTAAATTCAATTCATTTCGAAATCGTTTTCAATTCAATTCATTTCGAAATCGTTTTCAATTCAATTCATTTCGAAATCGTTTTCAATTCAATTTATTTCGAAATCGTTTTCAATTCAATTCATTTCGAAATCGTTTTCAATTCAATTCATTTCGAAATCGTTTTAAATTCAATTCATTTCGAAATCGTTTTCAATTCAATTCATTTCGAAATCGTTTTCAATTCAATTCATTTCGAAATCGTTTTCAATTCAATTCATTTCGAAATCGTTTTAAAATCGATATAAATATCGTTCACGTCGAAATGGCGTCAGTCTAATCAACACGGCTTCAAAAATTTCTATTTTCAAATATTCTATTTTTCAAATTGGAATGAGGCCCAATCAATTACCATATAAAATTAATTATATGGATTTTCATACAACACATGTATAATAGCATTGAAAAATAATCAACCATCAACCAAAGTGCACTACACTGTATAAGCATCAAATATAGATATTCAACGCTTATAACAGCCTGTCAATCAATCGATCGACATATTTAATCTATCAGGATGAGTGAACTTCAAATTTCATCCCAACACCCGTGTGGGGTTTCAAACAATCAAACACAGATTTTATTTGTGCAGTTGGGCGATGTGTAAAATTTATCGTCCCAATCAATGTCATTCAAATAAGTGTACATAAACAAACCGTCTGGTTTGTAAATGAATATTTATTTATTCACATTCACGTTAAAAATTATATTTTTAACGATAAAACATTTTATTTCAACCTATGAATTTCTATTCAATTCATTTACACAATAAAATGATATTTTTATTTTCTAACATATTTTAGAAAATTTCGGCGGCATAACGGCACGATACTAGAAACGGGACGAGGCCTAGCCTTATCCCCGGTCTAGTGAAGGCCCACGCCATTCACACATCAATCAAATCAATTCGTTATGCAAACCACAAAATTTGGAGTAAGGGTCTAACCTAGCCTTACTCCTTCGCCTTATAACGGCGCACGTCTAATCCTAACCAATTTATCGATTCGATTATTCACACCACAAACCACATTCAAACCAATATCGCAATCAATAACCAAACAGTCAAACAAACAAGTCCATGGTCTGTGGACGATTGTGTCGGGTGCTACTAAGCACCGTCTGCATCCTAGTATATATATATAACTAGAAAATAAATTTGAAAGGTGAGAAATTCTCACTTATAGCTATCCTAGCTCCACGGCTCTTCCTACAGAAGTCTTCGTCGTTTCGCCTTTTTGTCACCTTCGTTGCTGCTTTCACTACATATGTAAAAACCGAATTTTTACTCTGCTATTCAATATATAAAAATCGAATTTTTAGTATGCTATTCAATATATAAAAATCGAATTTTTAGTATGCTATTCAATATATAAAAATCGAATTTTTTAGTATGCTATTCAATATATAAAAATCGAATTTTTAGTATGCTATTCAATATATAAAAATCGAATTTTTAGTATGCTATTCAATATATAAAAATCGAATTTTTAGTTCGCTATTCAATATATAAAAATCGAATTTTTAGTTCGCTATTCAATATATAAAAATCGAATTTTTAGTTCGCTATTCAATATATAAAAATCGAATTTTTAGTATGCTATTCAATATATAAAAATCGAATTTTTAGTATGCTATTCAATATATAAAAATCGAATTTTTAGTATGCTATTCAATATATAAAAATCGAATTTTTAGTTCGCTATTCAATATATAAAAATCGAATTTTTATTGCTTTAAAAATATAAAAATATGATTTTTACTTTTGACTTCTTAAAGAAATCAGTTTTTATATCTTTTAAAAATCAGTTTTCCTAAACCAAAAATATAAAATAAAATCAGTTTTTCTAAACTGAAAAATAAAATCAGTTTTAACTTTTTATTTAAAATCAGTTTTAACTTTTTATTTAAAATCAGTTTTAACTTTTTATTTAAAATCAGTTTTAACTTTTTATTTAAAATCAGTTTTAATTTTAAAATAAAAATCAGAAATAAAATATTAAATAATAAAAAAAAAACGAACACTTACAGTCGAGGGGGGGTTTGGCAGTGGTCTTCGTCGAAGGGGGGAGCTGGAAACAGAGGAGGGGGTCGCACGAGCGGTGGCGGTCGCGGTCAGGGTGGGCGGTGGTTGGTGCATCGCGGCGGCTCTGGCGCTAGGGGGGGGGTCTTCGTGTGGTGGCGAACGCCAGGGGGGGCGCGCGATGGAGGCGGCGGCGGCCCTCCCCGTCGATCGATTAGGTTTAATCTTTTTTTTTTTTTTTCCTTTTCTTTTCGATTTTGCTCTGATATGAATCGGGGGGGGGGGGGTTTAAATGAAAAAGGTTATTAATATTTAATTTTATTTTAATTTATATTCTCCTTAGAGTTGACTTTTTATTCGACTTCGAAACGAGGCCCACCGACTGTCGCCCATAGCGTTTCACCCCCATTCCGAACACAATGGGATATGTATCGCAAGCTGATTTGACCGTTTCGATCAGTTTCCGTTAAATTTACATTTAAATTACTATATTGAATTTTAAACGTACATTTCAAATTACTGGGGTCACATACTAACTAGAAAAATTCCATAAAAATATTTTCTAGCTTCGTATTGACAATACGGTCCTAACAAAACTAGTTTCGTCGAATTCTGAGACCGTTGGAAAAATGGCCAATTTCCAGTCTATTAAAATCAACTGAAATGATCAAAACACGTTTTCCTTTGCCACGCTCACATATTGATTCGAAAAATTATGAAATTTGAAACCTAGCGATAACTTAACAACACGGACCTAACAAAACTAGTTTCGTCGAAATCCGAGGTCGTTTGCAAAATTGCTATTTTTAAGGGCCTTATATATATAAAAATATATATAAATTCCACAGCGACTATTTCTAATTTTAAACTGGACATATCTTATCATTTCTAAGATGAAATCCCAGTTTGTTAACTTCGTTACAAAGATATAGTTATACAGATTCAAATATTTCTTGTTTCGTTCAATTCTGACTTATATTGAATTCTGTATATTCATTTGAAATTAGAAATCGAATTTTCGAACTACCGCGCCATTTTCAATTCCTTTTATAATTATATATAAATATTTATATTCTAACGACGACGCGTATAATATATACGTTCGAATTATATTCAAAATAAATTTCACGTCGATATTATTTAAAATAATCTATTTTAAATATTCAAAATTAGCTAAAATTGCCAAAATAAAAATTTTAAACTGGCCCAGATTTTGCGGGTTATTACACCCGGTAATTAATGAAAGAAATTAGAAGGTGAGAATAGATAAGATAGAACTTATAGAATAGAAGAAGAAGAACATCATCATCAGAGTAAACACGAATCTCACAGCGGAACGAATAAAATATAACATAACATATCTTTGAAATAACATCAGTATATGTATAAAATAACACTTATCAGAGTACAACACTTACAACAACAGCAGAAATAATAATAGCTATAGAATCCTGAAGCCTCCTGCTCCAAGCTCTCCAAGTGTATCTGTAAAATCCCGACTACTTGACTGCCCGTACAAATTTAGGCACCCAAGAGTTTAGGGAAAACAACAAAATAAACTCCGGGTCAGTCATGGGACTGGTGTGAATAAACTCAAATCATTTAAATAGGTATATGATATCTCATAAGACCACGCCGTGAATACGGAACGGGTTTTTCCCTTATGAGAATCCAAACAACTTTTCAAAGCAATATCATTCTGATATTATAATATTGTCTAAGTACAAATAAATATCAATCTAGCAGAAACGCTTGCATCTCACGTTACTACATATATAGTATACAATCAAAATCGCAAGCACGTATTGGATGATTGGATTTCCAACTATGACAAGGTATGGAACCACCTTCCGATCAGTGTACTCTAGGAACGATACACTGGAGTTCAACAAGAACATCTTGCAACTCAGCCACACATGACCGACCACTCATTTCGCTTGAGTGTATCGAATGTACATCACCAACGGTTGGGATCAGCAACCGTTCCCGTATATATATGGGACATCATTGGTAGATTTAAGAAACAAATGAATATTCACTAGATAGGTGATTATACACCCTACTTCGGTGCGACCGACATAGCCATGCTGCCTGCCTGATTTCTGTCATTTACCGGTTGATGAGGCTAGAAGCTACGCTTTATCATCACATCAGATTCACTTCGAATCCCACATTGTTAGATCCATCGAAAATCACTAATTGACGTCTACAACAGTACATTACGTGTCAGCTAAAAGAAGTTTCCTTCTCCGCTTCCACTCTTGGTATAGTTGAAGAAATCAATGTACGTGACCGTCTGGAAATACTATGTCAGACATCCATCTTCATTCACTTAGAAATGTCACATCGTCATACCCACCAAATCACAAATTGACTTATCCAAAAATAACACGGGTATACAGCTAAGAGAAACGAATTCCTCCGCCACCAAACGTGAATACGTTTGAATAGATCAACTTACGCGATCCATTGGATATACTCTGTCAGACCTTCATCCATACAAGTTTTCTTGGGACTGGACAAACCGAAGGCACTATTCTGTAAACAGGATAGCCCTTGCATTTTACTCCGTCTTCAAATTATCTTTGGCATATATGATTCACGACGCTTATGCCAATACAGAGTGGTTCTATGGATAATAATCCAACCGGTCTCTCCATATTAACAACGCTAAAATGGTCAAAACTTCGATAGTCTGTGATTTAACTATCAAAGAAAACAGGTGTGCAAACAACGATATTATTTCCAGATGGAAATTATATCAGACAAACATCACTTAACATTAATCTCTTTAGTTCATTTATTTACTTATCTCCTGTTTCCCTATATTCTAAATTCTTATTTTCTTTTATCAGAAAACATTTCTGATTCTCGTTTGGAAAACATTTCCAAAACTCCTTTACGATCAAACCTTACCATTTCTTAGTTAAGAAGGAAGTCACTCAAGTTGGGGTATAATTACCTCTCAGACCTTAACTGAACAACGTTATAACTTCGAAATGGTCAAAGTTTATCTTTTAATCTTTAACAACTTCTTTACGCAGATTCAATTTTACTAATCCACTTCTATATTTAAACATTGGTTATAACGATAACGTTATAATCCCTACTTTTGAATTATCTAACCTTAATTATAACTTCTATTCTTATTAGTGAATAATTAACCTAACACTTATTTATTTATAAATAAATAAATCTCTATTTAAACACTGGAAAGTATAAGTACTTTCCCGAATTCGATATAATCGAATTTGCCGATTAACTCTCTTCGAGAAATCTCTATTTGATTAATTCTTCTTAGAATAAGCTATATTCGATTAGCTTCTTTCGAATAAACGATATTCGATAATCTCCCTTCAAATAACTAATATTCGATAACTCTTCCTTTTCAAATATCTCATATTCGATAACTCTTCCTTTTCAAATATCTCATATTTGAAAATCTCACTTCGATTAAACTATAATCGATAACTCCCTTCGATGAAACTAACATCGATAACTCCTTTCGATGAAACTAACATCGATAACTCCTTTCGATGAAACTAACATCGATAACTCCTTTCGATGAAACTAACATCGATAACTCCTTTCGATGAAACTAACATCGATAACTCCTTTCGATGAAACTAACATCGATAACTCCTTTCGATGAAACTAACGTCGATAACTCCTTTCGATGAAACTAACATCGATAATTCCTTTCAATGAAACTAACATCGATAACTTCTTTCGATGAAACTAACATCGATAACTCCTTTCGATGAAACTAACGTCGATAACTCCTTTCGATGAAACTAACATCGATAACTTTAACTCGACTAACTTAACTTGACTCGACTAACTCGACTTACTTGGTTCGACCAATTCGATTAACTAGGCTCGACTAACTCTATTGGTTTAACTCTAATCGATTAGTTCTATGGTTTAACCCTAATCGATTAATTCTATTTGACTAACCCTATTCGGCTAACTCGACTAACTTGGTTCGACCGACCAGGTTTGACTAACCTGACCCATTTGGTTTGACTGACCGGGTTTGGCTAACCTGACCCATTTGGTTTGACTGACCAGGTTTGGCTAACCTGACCCATTTGGTTTGACCAGTGGGCTTGACTACTTGGTTCGACCACTTGGTTTGACCATTTGGTTCGAATACCATATTCGACTAACTCCTCTCGATTCATTAAAACTGATTAACTCATCTCGATTGACTAAATCAATTAACTCCTATCGATTTACTAAATCGATAAACTCCTTTCGATTAACTAAGTTTGATCTACTCGACTCGACTGACCAGGTTCGACTAACTTGACCAGCTTGACTCGATTGGTTCGACTCGACCAGCTCGACTCGGTTGGTTTGACTCGACCATCTTGACTCGATTGGTTCGACTCGACCATCTCGACTCGGTTGGTTTGACTCGACCATCTTGACTCGATTGGTTTGACTCGACCATTTCGACTCGGTTGGTTTGACTAGCTTGACTAGTTTGGTTCGACTAGCTTGGTTTGACCACTTAACTAACTTGATTCGAATATTTATATCCGACTAACTAACTTTTCTTTTAATTTTATTTATTTTAACTTCTATTTATTTCCTAAATAGATTTCCTTTTGCATAATCTATTTATTTTCCTAAATAGATTTTCCTTTTGTATAATCTATTTATTCCCTAATTAAATATCCTTTATTCTATTTATTTAATCTAAATAAATATTCCTTTATTTTATTTATTTATTTCTAAATAAATATCCTTTTATAAAATCCTTCGATTTTATAAATAGATTCATTTTCAATATAAATATTGAAAATCCTCTTTTCTACATTTTCAGTGTTTTCTATTGTTTTTAAACAACCAACTGTCAATGATCAATATCATCCATACATATACAATCAACAACATGTTATAATTCACATCATGTATCAAAATATATGAAAAACAATAAAATAACTGTTGAGGAATCCAGTCGGATTCCTCCTACCTGTTTCCCTGCATCACAGATGTTAGACAATATAGATAACATCACTTTCAATTCCATATGATATATTCTGTTAAGCAGAATCAATATAGAAATTTAACTAACTGACTAACAGTTCAATCAAACGGTCAACACACAGTCAATCAGTCAATATCTAACAGTTCTAAAAATACAACATGAAAATATAAACTGTTCAGAGTTGGTGAGTTTTACTCACATTGGACTATCAGCGTTAATTAACGATAATTGTCGTTGATTCAGGTCGGACAATTTATTTTACAATAAATTGTAGCGAGCTCGGATTCAGTCCCGGTCAGCTTCATTGTGTAGTGCCCGTCCATACGACCCCAACGTGACCAGTTTCGCTGAATTCCGTTCATGTATGACCAACTTATGTTATTTACAAGTTGGTACACATATTCAATAAAATAAACATTGGATTAAAAATAAAATGGGCCTTAACTTTCTTCCGGCCCAAACCCCATCCAACCCGCACCCATATAAAGCTTCTTCCCCGAATAGTCAAAACCGCACTGCTCCTCAATTACACAGCCACCACCGAATCTTGCAACCGCGTTCCTTCCTCCCTCTCCTCTTCACAAAAAAATCAACTAAAATCACCAATATTCTTCTCATCACCAACTCTCTCTTCCCATACCAATTTCAACACACTCGGTGGTTCCTTCGTCGTCGCGGTTCCTGGTGAGCGCCTGTCATCATCGACGGTGTTTGACGCCGAATCCTCCACAAACTCTCGAACGGGTGCTAAACTAGATGCTGAAGCCAAAACCAACATCGAAATCAAACGAATTTACTTCAATTCGCCGATACTCTGAACCCTAGGTTTTTGCTGCTATAAAACATGCGATGGAAATATAATTCGAACCCATAAAATCGCACACGAGATTGAAGAGGAAGCCAAGGAGATTACATATATATAAGCTTGGGAATTTATAGATTTTTCTTTGAATTTAAATCGATTTTCAAAGTCTGGAAATTTTCTGGTTTTAATCTCTATGGAGGCGGCTGAAATTATTGCATTGACCAGAAATGAATTAGGTTAGAAAGGGGAAGGGGTAGTGGTATTTATAGGGAATTAGAATTTAGATATTTTAGTTAGATATTTATGAAGATATTTTCATTTTAATATTCGTTCTGTCTTCTAAAATTCGTGTGATCACACACGATACTCAAAAATCACGAAACTGTACATGTAGCTAGAGTTTGACATTACGGTCCCAACGAAACTGGTTTCGTCGAATTCCGACTCCGTTTGCTCACACAACGTATTTTTAACTGTCAAAATACTGACTGTTTCTCGCTCTAAAAATCCGTACGGCCACACAGTGACTCTAAAAATCACGAAACGGGAAATCTAACATCTATTTGATATTGCGGATCCAACAAAACGGGTTTCGTCGAATTCCGACTTCGTTTGCAAAACCGGCTATTTTTAACGCTCTAAATAGCCTATTTTTCTATATAAATATATTTAAATATAATTGAATTAATTATTTAAAATTAATTGTTGTCGTATATCTTCACATATGATATCATACAGCCCCAGAATATCATATCAGAATTTACAGCTTGATATTTCAGATTCCAGATTATCTCGATATTCAGTTTATATTGAAAATCCATTTATAACGTATATAAAGCGTCGCAAATTATAAAGGAATTCCACAGCGACTTTTCTGAAATTTGATTTGGACGTACATCAAAATCTACACGACGAAATCCCGATTTTTCTCTTCCACTAGAAAGATATACTCCACCAGCTCCACATGTTTCTTGTTTCATTGAAATCCGGCTTAAAATGAATCATGTACATTCAGTTGAAGTCTGAATCGCCAAATAGCGAACTACCGCGTCGTTTCAAGCTCTATTTTAATTATATTATAATTATACGTTCAAACTGTCGTCGATTGAATATATTCGTCAATATAATCCAACTCTAAGTTGAATTACATCTTTGGGATGACCTCATTCATAGAATATTTGTATTTCCAATATTTTTTGATTATTTCGACATTATAATATATTATATTATAATTATAATTATTAATTAAATATTCAATATTATTTAATTCACGTTCTCGATATCGATAAATCGATATTTAATGATTAAATAAATAAATTATTCAACAGCTAAAAATGCGGGTTACTACAACGCGAAGCTAAGTATCTCCCGGATAACATCCAGACAACGGACTTCAAATACAAAGCGCTAAGTATATATCCCGGTTTTCATCTAAACATCGGCCACCGTATATACTTTATTCCTTCATGTTTCACAGGCGGATCCACCGCCGAAGCTTCCGAGTTCAATAATATGTATAGGTATACAATCTACGCCAGTTTCCCATCATTTCGGGTTGCGAGGTTCACGAGGTTTCGTACCACAAAGCTACGCTCTTACACTAAGCCATGCTTTGATCATTTCTTCAACTGCAGCACTTCGCATGCTACATTGTCATTTCATAATCTTCAACTGATAATCACTGACCAAATAACTTTTAGTCAAGGGAATAAATTTCCCTTACCAAACAGAAATATGTTTAGTAATAATCTGTTAATATACTATAAGATACAGTGTCAGACACACATCCCTACGAGTTCGTTCCAGGTTCGAACGAAGCCAATGGCACCTTATTTCACGACTCAAGTTGAGTGCGAAGGACCTTGCAAATCAGAAAATTCTTCAAATGCAATCGGGCTTTCTGCCACTCCGGTAATAGGGTCATCTCTTTACTGTAGCTATTTAGTAAAGAAACAAATCAGCAGGCAGCCCGTTCGATGTGAAGAACCATGGTCTTCAATCGCCATTTATATGTCTTCATTTATTTCGTCGTACGATTATTTGGAAAGGTTTTCTGAAAGTAAATTCCGATCCCGGTCTTTCCAAATAACCAGCGCTTCATATGGAAAACATATTTTATATTAAGTTCTTTCCATAATAAGTATATATATATACACACACACACAACTTAATCCATTCTAAATTTAGAATGATCGCTTATATATGTTCATATAGTTCTTTTCCTTTACTTTATTTTTTACTTCCAAACAATCATCAAAGATCAAGATTATCGCTATTTCTTTAATACAAACTCGTTGTATTCATTCAACAAGGATTAATTATATTCAAATCAAAGGTTTCAGGACTGAAACAATTCCCAATTTAAATTAAAGAAAATATTTGAAAATAATACATTTGTTATAACTAATTTTATATAATAAATATAGACAAATTTTAAAAATAGGAATGGCTAAAATAATTACTTTATATATATTAAACTTTAAAGAAGTATACAAATAGAATATTTTAATCATATACATATGTTTTAAATCAAATAAATTTTATTTAGTATCTTTGAAATTGACTTACCATGTTTTTAAATTGTTGAAACCCATATAAATATACAAAATACTTTACTGGAATTGTTTCCCTCCCTTTCCGACGAATCGAATTTATATTCATAATCGAAAGATATAACTGGTTTCGATAATCTTGATATAAGCCGATCAATTTCAAAGACATACACCTTATTTTCTTCCATTCACTTAGTTCCGCATTAACTTCCATAATTAAACTAAGCCTTACTCGGATAACAATGTTAATATCATGTCATTCAAGTAAATCCAAATGATTTATATTAGATATACGATTTGTTAAAGATCGAAACTTCTTATATCCAATATATATCTGCATTAAACTGATACTATAAGTGGAATTAGGATATTTCTACCGCTCAATTCCTCAGATAGTACTAGACATCATTTAATTATATTAAATATCTGAAGGTCATTTTCACCCAATTTAATTTTTAAACAAATTTAAATTGGAAAACTATTTATTATAGTTACTGCTTCACATTACTCGAGATTCACTTTCAATTTACTCTTTTACCTGCCTAGACAAGTAATGTTGGCCAGGTAAGTCCAGCGCACTGGTTGTTGCATCCCTTGCATTAGTTACACACCCCGTTTACCGTTCCAGAACTGATAACGATACAAACTTACTTGTTAACCCAAAACTTAAGTTTCATTACTTACTTAAGCTTTCAAATTCAAATTATTATTCAGTGCAATTTAAAATATACTATTATAAATATTTATCTAAACTTAGATCAAATTTCATAACCAAATAATTCAAATTCAAATGTCTTCTTCAAATAATTTTATCATACTTTTCCAAATTATTATCTAAAATCATATTAGATTTCAAAAATCACATAGTTCGAGTTTGCCTAATTTTTCAATAATTCATTAGTTTAAGCGATAATTAAGTTCAACTCAATAATTTTCGTTCAAGCTACCACAAAATAATTTATAATATTAATTATATTGATAATAACAGGTTAATTAGTCTTCCAAAATCGAATTTTGTATATCATTAAATCAAATTAACAAATTTCCCTACGTACACAAACCATTATTTAATTTATACAATTATGTTTAACATATTCTTAATGCACTTTGTAAATAATCTGTCTTAAATGACAACGTATAGTTAAGCCAACCTTATCCGATTAATTCAATATCATTTACTAAAATGTTAATTAGCAATTAAATCAAATATCACTTAGTAAATAAATAACATTGAATCAAAGGATATTAAAAATATTATTAGATCAATAAACATTATTAAATCAATATTATTAAGTTAAATAAAACGCTACATAGTCATTTAAAATGTCATTTGACCAATAAATCGCTATTTAATTTAATTTAATTTAATTTAGGACATTACTAAATTTCTGTTGAAACCAGTACATACTCGAATTCACACATTCAACAACTGTTTAATGCATCCATTCCTTACATGCACACAACAAAACATTTACGAACACACGTTATACCACTAACGTGCCCCGACATACATTTATTGGCAACCAAGTACAACATCACAAACTATATTCAAATGGAAATGTTGTCCACTAATATTGTTCTATAACCGGTGATTAACCATCATGCTTCCAATTACCAATCATTGCCGCATCCATAGATTACGAATATATAAAAATTCAGCTTATATTAAATAAAAATTTAAAAGCGAGTGTTCTCACCAGTCATGCTCTCCATAATTAATAGCCTTCCCAAACTGTGTTGCATGACTCGCTGTCTGCATATTCCCTCCATGTGTCTTTCCTTCTCTTGCGGTTCTTCTTTTTATTTTTTATTTCCTCTTTTTTTTTCTTTTTTTTTCTGCTTCACTTGTTGCTCAAATCCCTAACCCAATCAGTCGCTTAAAGTTGACAAGCCTACACCTCAATCACTTTTCTTATGCATGCTTACAGTTGTATGCAACATGTGTTGCCAAGGACAAGAAATAAATTGCCCATTTCCATTTTCCATGCCTATATATCTTCCTTATTTAAGTTTTCTTCATACCATATACCCACCCATTAACTTACATGTGCATGCATCACTCCCCTTTCTTGTTTCCCTTCTTTCTCAGTCCCTATTTTTTCCTTGTGTTCTTTTTCTTTCTCCTTTCTTGCACTCTGTTCCCTTCCTTCTCTCTCTTTATATATATATACATATATTCCTTTTTTTTCTTTATAAAATGGCGGAAGTGGTTTTATAAGGGAAGAGAGGAGGATGGTCACTTGAGCTTGGAAGAGAAGTGATTGGTGACTGCTGCTAACGGTGGCAAAAGAAAGAAAAGGTGAGGGGAGTCTGGACCTTTTTGCATGCGGTATTTTCACGTTTGCAATTTTTTCCCAAAAATGGATGGACTCTAGGAAACAGTGGCCTGGAGGAACATCGGAATGGTGATGGCTTGCAGGATGTAGGAGAGGCGGGACACAAGAGGTATGAGTGGGGAAATAGGAAGTTTGCACATAAAGTTCATGTACAGTATTAGCTATGAAGGTTTCACGCGGATGGATTTACAAAGAGGGGCGAAAGAATGGTTTGAGTGGAGAGTTGCAATTGGAGGAGAGTTGGGCGGCATAGGCCTTCACGCTTTTTTTTTCTTGAATTTAAAGGGGGCGGAAGCTTGAAAAAGTAAGGGGAGACGTAGTGGTAGTTTTCGTGGAGGCTTGCGCAGGGTTCATGGCTTCATGCCTTTTTCCATTTTTTTTCTTTAGAGAATGGCGGAACTGAATGCAAGAGAAGAGAACCAAGTTTCTGTACTTCACTCCTTTTCACACATTACTTCATTGCATGCTTTTCCAGTCGAGCACGTGTAAACATTGCTTTTACACTTGTCCCCCTTTACTTTTATGTGCACCACGATTTAAGATTATATTTTTTATTTGCTATTTTCTTTTATGTAACTGTGCATCGTGAAGAACGCATATGCGTTGTTTACTTCAAATGAAATTACTAGCAATTATACAGTTCATTCTGCAGTTTGAATGCCATCAAAGGAATGATTTCCTTCACAACTCATAGCTAATGAAACCTTAAAGCCAAATTCAGTTATAAAATATCTTAACTTCAGTTAACAAATCAGATAAGTCTTTAGTTCTTTTGCAAATGATATTTATTCTTCGTTATTATTTTAAATCATCGATAACAATCAACAACAAACTAACAATATAATTGTGTACACTAATGTACCACGATCCCGAAACCGTAATAAAAATAGACTGATTGATCAGTTCTGTAAAGTGTTAAAAAGACCGTAGTTACCCTAAAATACATTAGAAAATTTTGCTTATTTTCGAAAATAAAAATTACAATAAAATTCAATAAAATATTTTAAGACTACGCGAATAGAAACTAAACAAAAATTTAATACGAATATTTAATTATAATTTAAATTCAAATTCCGATTGATTTTATCAACTGAATTACAATTTGCTTCGATAATTCGACCAACGATGAATAATATTTCCATATGAACATTGTTTTAACTAAATTACACAATAAACTTTAATTTCAAACATTTTAAAATAATATTATTGTCTTAAATTTGATTCAAAAATTATTTAAACCTTCCAAAATTTTATTTAATTTTTTATTAAATTCACATTTAGTTTGCAAAAATCCTAGATCGTTACAGCAAGGAAGTTCGAAAACAAGGATTAATGGGATATTGTTAATCTTGTAACTCTTTGTAATAGTGTTTTGTTGCACCCCGTTGAAATGGAATAAAATCAGTACAGTCTTCAAAGTGGACGTAGTCCTCGGCGGGCCGAACCACTATAAATAACTGTGTCCTTTACTTCCCCGTACATTATTACTGCATTTCACATGATTCTCCACTCTGGACATTTAAGTTTCAAATTTTCAGAACTCTCGGATGTCGATGCCAAATTTCGGTGTCAACATTTTGGCGCGCCATGAACGGGGAGAGTAAAGCGCGCACCTACAGTCGACTTTCTATCACTTCCTTCGAGGAATCGAAACCTCGTCTTTCCTTCTACTCAGTCACCAAAACTTTGGACGCTAAGTTTTTCTCAGACTTACCGACCGAGCCTATCGACAATGGTGAACTAAGAGAAGAACCCCATGGTCGGACCTTCCCCTGTTGATCCTGATTCAGAATGACTCCTCAGCCTCAACTCCCAAAAGCTTCGATCAACCTTAATGCTCCCAACCTTGTCGCATCCGTCGATCAAGCCCAATTTGATGAAACATCAAGAAGTTGATTGATTCTCGACGATCTCTTTCTAACGTCCTAACCACTGTAGTGTGGCATTACCTCCAGCCCCGAAGCCTTGGTTTCTCAAGTATTGCTTCTCGCGTTTACCTAAAGATTGGAAGAAACCGAGCGATGGCCCGAAGTTCAAGTCAGGCAAAATCGGGAATTTGTCCAGCAACACACTCAAAGAGACATCGCCCATTTCACGACAAGGAGAAGCGGATCATGGAGAGAACTTGGATTTTTTTATTTGCACAAATTCCCATTTTGACTTCAACGTGCTTTAGGTTCCTTTTATAACCTGCAGTCGAGTCCGCTCATGATGGCTAAGCAACAAAGAATCAAATGACAGAATACTGTGGATAAGTTCCTCTGATGCGCCTTCTGATTTCGTCTCCAATTCTCGACTACGACTCAGTTACTCGCTTCTCATCATGGTGTTTAAGTGTTGGAAGCTCAAAGCTATAATAGAAGCTCGAGGGGTAGAAGGGGAAGGAAGTAAATAACTGTTTTCGACCGGATCTCCATCGAACTACGTCACTCCAGAAGGCGTCGATGGAATGATTGAGAATCTTGCCATAGATATGTATGCTCGACTTAAGCAGCAGGAAGAATCTTTCAATACCTTCCTCGCCCGAATTGAAGACAAAATAAGAAGTACTTCAAGACCAACTAGCCAGGAAGACATTATTGGGATGAGTATTAGTGTCCTCTACCCGTGACTCGGGACTTGGGGGCAACTCCATAAACTAACCAGCTAGCCGACGCCGCTCCTTGGAACGGTGCCGGTCCCGCTACACTCGGGGGCATCCCTTATCCCAATGTTTCTCCAGCCGGTGACACTTTGGAGGATCAGGTTGCGGGCCATGTAGTCGGAAATATTGCTCGACCGCCGACGCATACAACTTTGGATGGTAGTGCTCTCATGGTTTCGGGAGTCAGGATTACGCCCGATGTGACCCCTCAAGTTGGAATCCAACCAGACTTATCAATCGATTCTTAACTTGGACTTAAACATTGGGGGCACCAGAGCCACTTTGGGCAATCTAAATACCCTACTTACTTTCGGAAGTGGGTCAAAGGTAGCAGATGTCATCCGTCAGTACACTCGAGGCGTAATCCCTTCGCTAGGGTCATATACAAAGATGAGTGGCCCCGATGCTTCAACATGCTATAGGTGGCATTTTATGACTGCATGACCGACCTCTAATCTCGGAAATGTCAGAATCACCGTCGGAAATGAAATGCGTCATCCCGGCCATTCCCGGCTTGAACCTAATCTCGACGAAGAGAATAACGATCGAGCCTCTGCTAGGCGGACTCAAGCTGCTATAAGTCCGGACTCATAGGCTACGCTTCTAGCATCCGACTGGGCCTTATTTTACCTCAGCCAACCTCCGCAAAGTATAATCGAGGTTGAAGACTCATAGAATGGCAAATACCTTCCTTCGGGAAGATGCGCTAGGCTCCATAATCCACACCTGGATCACAACCTCTATAATGCAGCAGAAACCCAACCTCTGATTATTGCTGACACGATCTGTCGAGTCGTAAGGGAATAGCAAGGGCACGCCAACGACGTCAGGGAAACTAGTACGAGGCTTAACCCCCATGCTCTAGCTATCCTTAACGCCGAATGGCGCATGCACTTCGACATGCCAAAATTCATTCCTTACTCAAAGGATAACGATCTTCGAAGCTTCATTAACCGCCACAAATGGCAGATAGGTTCATTACACGCCACCAACGCCATAAAATGCAATTTCTTCCCTGTCCTTACCCCAGATGGCTTAGTCATGGTTCTCTCGACTCCTGCCTCGAACTATCTTAACTCTCGACTAACTCGCCAAAAGTTTGGTTGCGTAATCCATGATGCATGTCGCAATGTCCAAAGGTACCAAGGTCGTCTCGAGCATTTACCAATTCACCTGTGAAATTCTCAAAGGCTACTTCAAAAGATCCAACACCGCCTTGGCCGAAGTTGAGAAACCTACTCCTCGAGTCGCACTCGTCCCGCTTACGAAGGGCATGCCACCTGATTTCGAACTTAGAGCATGGACCAATCATAAGCAATAAAAGATTCAGGAGATCTTCCGCATGAATGCCGACTACCTCTATGCCGAAAGTTAGCATATAGGAATATCACCTCAACATCCTGTCTCGAGACGAAGCACAGAGCTCCAACGACTCTAATTCCATCGCTCTGCGAAATTTTGCTCACAGCGGCAACGTCAAGGTTAGTCGCAAAAATAGAAGGAAGGGTCCTTGACTTCCATCTTTCCGCGGTTATACTACTCTAAGTGACACCCCCGAGAAAAATCTATCTTGCAATCTACAATTACCAACCATGTAAAAGCCTATGGCCTGAAAGTCCGACGAGCGCACCAAGGAACTCTACAGGATATTGTTTGTTCTACAGCATCCGCGAACACTGCACGAACTTATTTCGCCACTTGAAGGACAACATCGAGGAACTCATCTGCATAGGATCTCTGAGCCACCCAGCGCTCATCAAAGATTCCCACTGCATGGGGTCTCCGAGCTACTCGATGCTCATCAAAGATTCCCACTACATGGGATCTCCGAGCCACTCGACGCTCATTGAAGATTCCCACTACATGGGATCTCCGAGCCACTCAACGCTCATCAAAGATTCCCACTAAACAAGACCTCGATCGATGACTAATCCCTCAAGATCGTCCCCCCCGGCTCGTCAGGACTGTGGCAACAATGAGCATCCATTCCTCACCACTCTCCTCGTGTGGGTCGCCTTTTGCACCGATCTAGTTGTTATCAAGCCTCAAATCGACAATGAGTAGACCAATACTTCAACCCCAGGGTCCGCCATATGGACCTCAACATCGACGACCTCATCTTAAGACGGGTATTTCCCTCACCAGCTGGTCTATCTCCACGTTGGGGAGGCACGTACTCCATACAACGAAAGCTTGGCGATGGAACTTTCAAACTTTCAATTGTGGACGGAGCCGAACTCCCAAAGGCATGGAACATTGAACATCTCCTTCACTACTTTACATAACTTGTGTACAGTTATCTATGCTTCCCAACAATGTTTTGTTTTCGTGCAATTCAAGACATTGTAAAGGCTATTACTAGCAAAGTTATCAAAAAAAGGAAATGATTCTTGTGTCCCTTCCATGTTTACTCTATGCATGACATGTTTGACTAACCATTACAACTGGCTTTCATACAACCTCCGGATCGCCGCATCAACACCCCCAGCATGGAAGACGATGCCGCCATCCAAGCCTCGAGCCCACATCGAGGACAAACACCGCTGGCATCGACCGGCACCCCGAGCGCGGGAGCTGGCATCGCTACTCGAGTCCTTGGCCCGTGAAGTGACCGAGTATAAATAATCTCTAACTCGAATCTCATCCCAGCACCGAGACCGAGGAAAATCGTTCAGCCTTCAAGTCCCAAGATTTGGGGACAGCCTATCAGCCAACCTAACGCGAGACTAACCACTCGTACGGCTTCAACCAACCCCTCGGGTCAGGATTCGAGCGTCTGTCGAATCTCGGCGCAGCACCGAGACCGACCTTAAATCGTTTTGTCCCCGAAGCTCTAAAGGCTTTGGTGCAGCTCATGGCCACGATCAGACCCTACGGGCTGATGATCCGGGCTTTCTCCAGCGAATAAACGACGCCTTCGCTCTAAACCCGAATGAAAGATGGAAGAGAAGAACATCGGGCGAATCACAATGTCCAAGCCTTCACTCTACTTTAGGGAAAACACCGGGCAACCCAAGGCAGAAGGCATCCGGCCTGGTTCATGGTGTTCAGTTGGATTCCTGAGCTGAGGGAGACCCCCCACGAACGCACCAGTGCTCGATCTCCACTCAACTGGATTTTTCCTAGAGCGAGATCTCTGATTGAATTTCTGTGAAGTGTAACGATGAGTACGCTTTAGTAAGTACAGGACGTTGGAAAACATGAAAAGAACATTCTAACACTTAACATCAAATGCGATTTTTACTAATCAATATTTCATTCGACACACACACACTAAACAAACTACGTGTCTAGCATCTTTCTTTTCTAATGATTGGGTGTACTTGAAAACCACACCGTGTCTCTAAAAACCAAAAACAAGGGCCATACTCGCATATACTATCGGCCTACATAGCCAAGATAGCAGTAACATCTACTACAGTTACTAATGCTAATCGTGCTTCTTCTTTCTGTGTTTCTTTTTTTTGTAGATTCCGCACTAGACGGCTCCCCACTAGTAGGCCTCTTCTTTCATGATCCGCTCTTTCTTCTATAAGGCCCTCATAATATTAGACCGCCTCCTTCTCTAAACTGCATCTCTGGCAGCGCTGACCCTGCTTCTGTTGTTTGAGGGAGTATGGGAGCCAAGCTCGGGGTCACATCAGCTCCAACATGGGCTCCACGATAAAAACACAACCTTTTAGTCCATTCCTCGAGTACCAAGCGGGAAGACACAAGCAAATCAAAGCCTTTAACAATGCTGGGGTTCCAAACATATACCAACAGTCTTCAACAATGTGTCTCAACCACTCCGAAGCAGCGCACTTCCAACATACAACTCAAGGGGAAGGTTACGACTAATCACTAAGCATGGAGGTCTTTCCATCTATCGCCAGACTTGTCTTACTTTAAAGCATGTCTCATTAACAAAAGACATACTTTGAGGGGGAAAATGTTAACCGGCCTTTTGGTTTTGTTCCCAAAGAACGCAAGACACACATGATATTACAGCCCAGAGGTGTTTCCACCATCACCAGGGATCCACTGCTAGAAGACTCAAGTCGGGCCACTAGTAGAATGTCGCATCCTTTAGATGCGACATCCATCAGTATCCATCCGTAGCCGAGCCGAAGGCGAGCCATGCTCCGAGCTGAAGGCGAGCCGTCAGTGGGTATGGATGCAACGCCGGTGGGGTTCCGGGACCCATAGTCCCAGCGGAGATCGAACAAGTGTGCAATGCTCGATTCATCCGATTTCCATCAACAAGTGTGTTGCCCAGAATCACCAGATCGACTCAAAGTCTGGATTCGGCCAGCAACTTCCGTGATATTCGTATCCCTCAAAACTAGGCCACATCCGTATTGTCGTATCCCTGTTCTCCTAATTCCCTCATGACCAACCAACATAAACTCATATCCCATAGGGTATGAATTTCGTACCTCCCTGGGGTACGAAATTCGTACTCTACTGGGCACTAAATTCGTACCCCATCAGGTATGAATTTCGTACCCCCCAGAGGTACGAATTTTGTGCCCTACTAGGTACGAATTTCTTACCCCTAGCATAGGGTATGAATGTCCTGGGAACGACGGGGATCAGAGCTTTCTGGAGCACTCTCCTCTGAGGTACGAAAATTGGCATGTGGATCCCATTTCCTACCTACTCCCTCCTAACCTCTCCACTATAAATACCCCCTCACTTCCTACATTTGGGGAGAGGTCTTAGCTCTCTCTCTCCCAAGCTTTATTGGATTCCATCTTCTTCCATAAAGCCTCGCAGGCACCTTCATTCATCATGCAAGTAAGAAGACACATGTGCTTGGACCCATGAGCACACTCATGAGTGTTTAACCATGCTTTTAGACATTTAACCACCTTAGGATATTTCCGGACCTCTCGAACATTGTTGACCAAGTCAACACCTCTTCCACTCAAGGAAGAAGAAGAAGGCCTCGGCCCACTCGCCCCGGAACCCAAACCTCAGATCCCGAGCGTCGGACCCGAGCCTTGACTTCGCCCCCTCGGCCTTGACTCTAGATCCCTCGGCTATGCTACAACGTGACAACTCCTCGATACTCTCGCTCGACAAGGAAGCTCAACTGAAAGGAAGCTCAACAACAAGGATTATTGGGATATTGTTAATCATTGTAACCCTTTATAATAATGTTTTGTTGCACTCCGTTGTAATGGAATAAAATCAGTATAACCTTCGAAGTGGACGTAGTCCCCGACGGGCTAAACCACTATAAAGAACTGTGTCCTTTACTTCCCTGCACATTATTACTGCATTTCTTGTAATTCCCCGCTCTAGACATTTAAGTTTCAAATTTTTGGAACTCTCGGATGTCGACGTCAAATTTTGGTGTCAACAGTAGTTGTATGTGCATTAGCAATCTAATGGAGTAAAACCGTTCCGTGTTATACGGTGTGGTCTTGTGATATGCCTTATTTTATATAAGTTAATTATAACTATAGAGTTTCTCATACCAGTCCCATGATTTACTCGTAGTTTGTTTTTCCCTTGCAAACTCGAATGCCCATATTTTCCACACGGGCAATCAAGTAGTTTGTTTTGCAGATTATTTATCTTGAGCAGGATTCTAGATCGAAGCATAAAGATGTGTCCAGAGCATTGATAGTCTTCTGCCGTGTTAGCTTATTTGTTTCCGCCGTATTCTATTACATTTATTGCAAATTTATCTTCCGCTGTATTATTTTCAATGTACTCTGATATTTTGTACTCTGATGTAACATTTATATAATGTTAATCAAGGTTTTTTATTGTTTGTTCTGATATGTTGTGCGCCCAAAGTTAGCGTATCTACCTTTTTGGTTCGATCTAAGTTGGTTTAACGATCGATTTGGATCGCCTGAGAAGGAGGGTCACTACATCATCAAACTCGCTAGCAATCGGCACAGATGACAAGTATTCCCGTGGAATCACAGGAGAATATAAAAAGCTTACGAAAACCCTGTCTTCGGGCTTACATCGAATCACAACCACTTACCCTTCCACATTCCCGACTTTCACCTCGAGCTTCTCGCAATCCACTTTAGTCGCATACCTCTTGAGCCAGTTCATACCGAAAATGATCCTAAACCCAGCATAGTGCAAAACAAAGTTATCATACACAAAAGAGAAACCATGACTTGATAACACTAGACCACGACAAATCATACAAAGACTAGATGAACCCCCAAACTGGATTAGTCACAACCAATGGTTTATCACAAATCTCGGGTTTTAAACCCAAGCGGTACACAATCTCATTTCAAACGAAAGAATGTGATGCTATAGTATCAAACAACACTAAAATTGAAACACCTCCAACTGAAAGCGTACCTTGAACAACAACACTCTTCCCTTTATCCTCTGTCGCAGGAGCTCTTGAAGAAGATGGCACAACCTCCAAAGTATACGCCTTCACTATCTTCTTCGTCTTAACTGGTTCTAGACAATCCTTTTTGTCATGCACAGGCTTTCCACAGTTAAAGCACTTCCTTTCAGCTTTTGGATTCTTGCAATCCTTGGAGAAATGGCCCTTCTGCTGGAAATCGAAGTAAATCACCTCGCTTTTTGGTTTCTTCTGGCCATTCTTTCCCTTCTGCTACTGTTGTTTCCTCTTCTTATTATTACCACCCTATTGTGGTTTCGGTTCTTCTTTGGCTGCAATAATAACTTCCTCCTTGGGAAACAAATCATTGTGCCTCAAAGCTTTCTCCATGATCTTCTCATAGTGGTCATCAAAATGATTAACCGGTTGATTCCTAAGATATTTATCGAAGCCCATGACAAACTTTTAGTTCTTCTAGTAAGGAGAGTCAATACATGAACAAGCATACTTAAATAAAGCTCAAAATAAAAAACATACTCCAACACTGGCCTTCCATTCTGCATCAGCCCCACAAACCTCTTGAACAACATCTGGGCGGTAGAAATGAACTTCATATCAAACTTGACTCGGAACTAATCCCACGTGATCTTATCTTCTGGAGTACCTAAAGTGACAGAGTATCACCAATCCATAAATCTGTACTATAGTTGTCTCGATGCAAGCTTCCTCTTAGTCACATCCTCAATGCCCAAGTCTCCAAAATCCCGAATGCAAGTATCAAGCCACGATTGAATCTCTATATTCGACTTTGTCCCCTAAAATGGCTTCCCACCAAGAGCAGTGAAATCCTTACACAGCTTTGTGAAGTCCACAACCGTAGGTACCTGAACCCCAACATCTACCGCGGCTGCTTCTGGAGCGGGTACCCTCCTCGTGATCGTTTCCATCATAGCCTCGAACATAGCTGGGCAATATGGTATACCGCAGACTCCCCCTCCAGGAAAAGTCTCCGCCCTAGTAATATGTCTCGACGATTGACGACTAATTCTAAATATGAAAAATAGAATGATTAGTCCACACCTGACAAAAACTACAATGGAGTTCAAGCGTTGTTATACTATACACTAATATATAGTATACATCCATCAACAATATACAAATATGTCTCTCATATGTCATTACATCTTCGAACTTTGGCAAAATCGATTAACCAGAGCTCTAATACCAAATGTGACAACTTCCCATAACTCCTGCACTTAACAAGAGGAATACCATGCTGAAAGATGTGCCAGGCAGCTATGGAAAATCATTAGGGTAGAATAACACAAGCAGAACCTGTCGTATAACTCAGAGCGCAAAGAAAAAATATAATAGAACATATATAACAAGCATTAATAATGAAGCATTATATAACAGAATATCAACACTTTCATTTCATCAGGAAAGTAATATCCATGCATCAACTGGAGTACATCATAACAGTGTACAAAATGCCTCACTACAAGTCACTCAGAGAAACCTATCAATCAAAGCAGCGAAAATAACAAGATATTTATAGTAGAACATAATACATAAGCCTCCTGCTCGTCGTTGCTCTGCAGCACCATACTCAACAAGGTCTATCAACTGTCACTTGCTACCTAGTCTGCCCATCCATAACATCAATGGATAAACAGCCCAAGGTAATAAAAGAGAACATAAAACCTTGAGTCGGACAATAGTCTTAATGAGCGATAAAACAACTATCTAACTGTAACACCCCACCTTCGTTAAGGTCACTCACAAAGGGAATGCCTTAACTTTGATGGAGCGTTTTAGTAGACAGAACAGAAATTTACAAGACAGATAAAACAGTACTTGAAAATTTTATAACTTTATTACAACAGAAACCGAAATAAGTTTGGTTACATCTTTTCAAATCACAATATCAGAATTCAAGTACAAAATATCGGTCTTGTACAAAAGCCTTCAGAATGCATAGTTTTTTTAAAGTCATAATCCCCAACATAAACTGCCATCGAAAGATAGAGCCAAGGCCAAGCGATATTTCAAGCAGAGAAAATATGAATCAAGCTCCTATATTTCCACCCTAAAAACCAGGGGGGAACGAAAGAAAAGGGGCGAAAACAAGCAAGGATAGACATAAAGTCTGGCAAGTCCAGTGACTTTCAGCATATGAACAGATAATAATATCATGATATGAAAATAAAGCTGGATAAGAGACAATAGCAACAGGAGTAACTGGTATACTTAAGCTAAACAGAAGAAACAGAATGATATAGCCCAAGTTATGCTTCTTACTTATATCTTACTTCTCTGCACTAATACTAGTATAACAGGATTAGGTGTTACCCTAATGTCTAAACTGAAACAGAAACAGAAACAGAACAGAATAATCTATACAGAAACAGAATGCCAGTAATGGGCCTTTACCTCCCCAACAGACAGAAGGTACATAAACGGGATCAGAGACGGAAACAGAATAATCCCTACTGAAATAGAATGTTGGAATTAGGTGTACACTAGTAAATGGGCCTTTACCACCCCAACAGACGGTACCACGCAGAAACAGACAGGTGTTACCACCCAACAGAAACAGACGGTACCCCAACGGAAACAGACAGAACTAAGTGTACCCGAAATCTACCCCAAGCGATCGGCTCCCTAATACATAAATACCCTGTGCCAGCCCCACAGAAGGGTATATCACTCCCTAAAGTGGCAACCTTTGAATGACACAGACCTATTTACAGATGTCACGGCGTCTTATGTAACACCCCGTAATTCTGTTAATATTAATATTCACAAATTAAAGAATAGCTAATCTCAGACGTAAGAATTGTGGGAAACGGGTTGCGCCATTGTGTTCGTCTCGGAATTCTGGTTGAAATAGAGTCCGAGTTTGCGTGAATTGGACTTCGTATGAAGAAGTTATGGCCATCAGAAGTTTCAGAAAATTCAAAATAGATTTCAGAAATTTAAAATTCAAAATTCGAAGTCAAACAGGCTAGGCGGGAAAATTCCCGCCCAGCAACCCAAGTCGACTGGGGAGTCGACTGGGCAGTCGAAACCCCCCCAGGTCGACTGGCCAGTCGACTGGGCAGTCGACCTGGGTGTCGACCTGTCCAGGCGGCTAGGGTTTGGCTGATGTGTCTTTAGGGCTGAGTTGGCAAATTAAACGGTTCAGTTTAGTTCTGAGTTGATCTGACGGTCTAAATAAATCCTAAACTCTATAAATACCTAGGTAGTCTCTCACTCTAATTCACATGAAAAATAGAATAGCCACCGTCATACCGCCGCCATGGAACTCAGTGTAGCCGCCGCCAACTAAGAAGGAAGAAAGCCAATCAAAACCCTAATTCTACTCAACTCTAAAGCAAATCAAGACTCTCTTTCTTCTCTAATTGTGAGTATGATGATCTTAACAAGATTATTGTTAAACTAATTAGATTAAGTCATGAATGGATTATAAGTGAATGATGTGGATTGTCATATATGTTGTTGTAAACCTTATGCTATCATGTATGTTGTAAATCCTATGTTATGTGATGATGATATCCTATATGTTGTAAATCATGCTATGATGATATTGTATAGGTTGTAATTTTCTATGCTAAGTTGTGATAAATCATACATGTTATAAAGTCATGATGTTATTATCTATGCTAATTAGTTCATGTTAATCAAATCATGATGTTGATATTACTTGGGCTATATTGATCTATATGACAAATCACATATGCAAGTTTAGATTGATTAGTAAAGATTAGGAACATATGCCATGACATCTATTTAGATCTAGAATTATGACATCTAGAATTATGCTATGACATATGTGAATTCTATGTATTAGATGCTAGTTCACACCATCATTATGTTGCATAAAACCCCATATGCAAGTTTATACATAAATTTGGGTTATGATCATATCATGTAAATTGTGACATTTAACAAGTTGACACCTTTAGATCCTTAACATGTGTAGTTTTATGCAAGTTTCACCCCTATTATGATTAGATTATTTTATTTGTCTATATGTTGTGATAATTTATCTTTGTGCTATGAGTTAGACTATTCGAGTCTAACGTATACTTTGCATTGAATAAGCGAACGTACAACGTGGGGTAGGGGTAATATTAAGGATTCAATATTAAGAAGTTGGGGTGCAATTGATATGATTTTGCATGCCATGAAGGGATGGCCATAATTGAGTCAATTATGGACATCATTAAAAATTGGAATTAATTAATAATTTGAATAGGGATATATTCAAGACCGGGGTAAAAGATTTTAAGTGATAATCAATGCTTAGGACACGAGGTTGGACTCGTTTGTGACGTAAACCTGCCCGGACCCGCCCGGCAAATCCAGTGGTCACAAATGTCAGCCCAATGTGAGATGTCCTAGGTCCAAATTAAAGCATAATAGTTGTAAAGACACGAGGTTAGACTCTTTTATGGTGTAAGACTGCCCGGACCCGCCCGGCAAATCCAGCTGCCATAAATGCCAGTCTAATGTAAGAGGTCTTTATGAGGTTATGGCCTGAATGAATTAAGAAATACTTAACCAGATAAACATGTAAGGTGGGACATGGGGGTTAAGTTGGTGCCTTGGGTGGCATGAGGAATCTAGTGGGTGCCCTTAGTGGCATTTGAAATATGATTAGTAAGACTTAACCAAGCACACATGTAAATGAACATGACTAAGAGGGTTAAGTGGGATGTACTAGTGGACAAGCTTAGGTGGGTAGCTTGTGGGGGGCCATTTCAACCAGTATCCCAAACGTATCTTTGTGGGCTCACCCAAGTCGAGGACGGGACACGCATAATGGGTTTGACTATAAGAGGCCAAAACGAGGTAGCGGTGGCAATGCAAGTCCAATGGGTTTCATATGCGTGTGTGGACCCGGGCTGGTAGGTAAGACGTTGTGGCATCGTGTAGGTATAAGCCGTGCATTCTCAAGTTGTATTGGGTTGCCACTTTAGGGGAGTGATACACCCCACTGTGGGGCCAGCACGGGTATCTACGAGTAGGGAGCCGATCGAAAGTGGGTAGTGGGGTACACCTAGTGGAGATAGGGGCAGACGGCACCTATGTAGTCAGCTAGGGGTACACAAGGCTATTTATATAGTTTCTGTGTGAAGCAAGCGGGATCAACCTTTAGGGTGACTGGTGCGGTGCAGTGTAGCAATTGTTCGTTAGTAAATAGGTGTGCCTTTAACGTTATCTTTATCTGCTCTTCCATACCCAATAGTTCATAGACATTTCCTTGTTTTCCAGCTTATGCCTTAGTCTAGTTATTTTGATAATAGTATTGTTAGAATTATCATACTCGCCAGACTTTATGTCTGACCGCCTCTATTTCTATCCTTTTTCCCCCTCCAGGTCCTCAGGTTGGGCCCAGCTCTAGCGGAGTTTGATTGGATTGCTTTATCTCTCTCTTGAAAAGCTTGGACCGTTGATGTAAAGTCCAACTTGTTATCTTCTTTAATGGCTATTTATGTAATGGGGTTATGTATTTTGTTTTATCAAGATGGATATTGTACTTGACTCTGATTTATGGTTTTATGATGTAACAAACATGTTTAATTTCCGCTGCAATAAAATGAAGTTTTAGATTTCCAAGCACTACTTATTATCTGTCTTGTTGTAATTTTTCTGTTCTATATTCACTTATAACCTCCATGGAAGTTAATGCATTCCCTTTGAGAGTGACATTAATGGACGTGGGGTGTTACATCTTACATCCTCAGAGGTAGATCGGGATCCATGCACGCACATGACCCGGTTGGAACGCACCATCAACACCCCTCTCCATTATCAGAATGAACCGCTTATAATTAGTTTAGTAAGCGTGCCCGGACCCTACCTACTGTTGGGTCATAGTTTTGATACCAGAAAGGGTTACTGACTAATATGGGTCCTAAACAACAGATGACACAAGTATTTTCCCTCCTAACCTTGTGTCCCCAGACTAATGGATTTCAGATTAACTTGTTTACAAGTTTTCAGACCTACAGAGTTCAGATCAACTAGTTCACAGATCAGAAAATCAAGTCAACAGGTTTTCAGACTAACGGATCAGATGTATAGTTTTAACAGACTTACAGATTGTCTAACTTTGTATTGGGCCTACAGGTTCATGAAACAGGTTTATTAATTTATCAGTCCAGTTGGTTTAGCCCTATCCACCCAACACGTTTTAGGCATCATATTTATCTCAGATTTGCATTAATTAAATATTAATGCGCAGACCTCTCACATTAGGTCGGTAGCTTGTGGCCGCTGGATAAGTTGGGCGGTTCCGGGCAGACTTCTGCCACAAGCCAGACCTAACCTCGTGTCTAAGCATATTTTAGTTATGCCTACGACCTCTCACATTAGACTAGCAATTTTCGGTTGCTGGTTAAGCCGGTTGGGTCCGGGCAGGCTTCTACCGCAAACATGAGTCTAACCTCGTGTCTCAGCATTTTTATTATAATTAGTTTATTCCATTACAAATTATACAAATATCAGACTAATTATGTCAATTTAACAGATTTGACTTCTTTTCAAGTCGCAGCAGATTAATCAAATTAACATGTTTTACTCAATCTCAGATCGAGCCTAGGGATTTTCATACACAAATTACAATCATTCAGCTTTTCAATAGATTTAACAGATTTAGCAGCTCAGGCGGTTCAATAGATTTAGCAGATTAGGCATAATTAGCAGATTAGGCGATTCATCATATTTAACAGTTTAGGTAATTCAATAGATTAAATAGGTAACAAATTTAGCAGATTAGGCAAATTAAACATATTAAGCAGATAACAGTTTTAGCTGATTTAAACATTCCTTGAAGTTCTATCCACATATCTTGCCTAATTCATAAAGTAAGCCTAAACTTATATGCCCAAATTATGGTAATAATCCACCATATAACATATGTCCCAAATTTTAGTTAAACTTGCATAGTTCAGAATATTCTCCAAAAACCCTAATCGTGATTCACATATAAATTATGCCAAATATAGCCATTGATTACAATGCTTGTCGCATATCCACAACCCCCTCCCCCCTCCCCACTTAGGTGTATTCACACTTAATAGTCATCAAATCTTAATATAGGTTTTTACACCTAAGTCATATGCAAATTAATTCTCCTACTTCCAAATGACAAACTATCAGATTTAATATGCCCAGATCCAGATCTTAAATTATGAAATATGTTCTTTATGTTCTAAGTCACTGTAATCCTCTTCTTCCAAGTCATAGATCTTCTTATGCAATATGTCTCAAATTTATGTCCAGAATTACAACATGTGTTGTGTCCTCAAATTAGTTACAAATCGATTTTGCCCAAATATGCCTCATTCAATATTCTTCCCAAATTAAGCGTTTATGCGTTCATCTCTTATGAGACTTGGCTTAGGCTCGTGGTAGCCTGGCTATCAAACAAAAAAAGAAAGAAAGGAGGAAGAAATACAGAACAAACAGAATAATATAACAGAGGAATAGATCTGACAAATAGAAAAAGGGCCTAGTCTCAGATTCAGATTTATTATTATGTCAAGATCATGATTGAATTTCATATCAGAAAATAACGGCACTTGCCTTGGTTGGATTATAGAAGAAGAGTTGTAGTTGTTCTCTTTTAAACTTATTCAGATTTGGAAGAAGATGCACTAGTTCTAGTTTTGATCCCAGCAGAGTAGCGATGCCATTATTTTATTTATTTATTTCTATTATTTCAGAGGCAGCATAAGGAGAGAAGAATGGTGTAAAGAGAATAGGGCTAGGGGGCTGTTTATATAGGATTAGGTGGGCGAACCTAGACTGAAAACGAGACCAGATACATCAGAATGAACCCAGGCTCGAAACTGGGTTATGGCACCAGGTCGACCCCCAGGTCGACCTAGTCCCCGGGAGGTCGACCATAGTGTCGACCCCCAGGTCGACCTGGTCCTGGGCAGGAAAATTCCCGCCCAGTCTGCGCTGGGGTTTGAATTCGAATTTCGAATTCGATTTCGAGCTGTTTTTCTGTTCTGAAAATTCCTAAAACTTCGGAGGGTCATATCTCCCTCATACGGACTCTGTTTCTCGAAAACTCGGACTCATTTCCAAGAAGAATTTCGAGATGAACGCAATGGCGCAACCCATTTCCCTTGATTCTTATTTTAAAATTTAATTCTGCCTTGATTTATGGCTTTAACATGTTATAAAAATACGGGTTGTTACACTAACATCATCAATAAAGTATATGAGAAGTAAGTAGATCAATCATCTAATCAACCGACATCAATAGAGAAGAAACCCAATCCCATCTCCTCCACATCTAATAGTGATAGCCTTTGCAAAATCTGAAATCAAACAGTAGTAGACATAGCAACTAATTACCCAACGCAGACCATCCTAATCGAGATCAACATCCCCCAATCACAATCCGCGGAGGCCTAAACCAACATCAGACAAGCACCCAAGAGATGTCTCCTTAGACGTCAAACAATCTACGCAGGACTATATAAGCAAAACAATCAACATCCATGACTCTGGCTATCACTGCCAATCTCACCTTGAAACCATCATTAATCGTACGACTGGCCTAACTTGTCATCCGTTAATGGCTAATGGCAACCCCGGTTCTAGCAAAACTCCATACATGTTTCATCGATAAGCGTATTTAGGCCTTTCAATGATACCTAGGTTACTCGACCAGCTAACTTCTAGTCTTTTGGGAATCCCCATTATACCCTTACTTTGAGTCAGCTAGAACCTTCGACTAATGATAATCCCTTAGCCTTCAATATCTCTAACCATCCAACATGATGATTATCCAAAAGCTCAAGAGACTCCTCGAACAACCATTATCCACAAACTCAACATCATTGATTCATCTTCATATTCATTGCATTTCATCGATCAACAATTACTTTACAACGCTTCGAACATTCCATCTTGAATTCACGTCGAAGCTACCTTAAACATCTAACCAAAATCAACTTCGTTTGGTTCACCAAAAGATGGATTGCTCATCGATCAATATTTTCTTTTCATAGCGTTTCATCCTTTTCCATAGCTTTTTAAAACGCTATTGTCCATAGTCGAACCATGCCGATCCATGAAAAGTGATGCCAATCCATCTAACACAATGCTACATCAAAGCGTTGTCAAACCAGTGATTTGCCAAACACCTCCGACCGTCATGGATCAGTCATCGATCCATTCCTCAAAGTCTTGCTAGATACCCAATCCATCAGTTCGAGCACCACCGATCCAACGGATCGAGCACAACTGATCCATCAATTCGAGCGCCTCTGATCCATCCTACGTAACGTTGACCGATCCATTGGTACTTTATGGCTGATCCATCAGATTTTCACGCCCGATCCATTTGAGTTTTGCACTCCATCACTCCTCAAGAGCACCCGATCCATCTTAAAACACCATCGATTCATCCATTTCTTGTTTTCCAAGCCACGATCCACGCAAGCACCCGATCCATGCCTCCCGATCCATCAAAATTCGTGGCCAATCCATCACCAAACTCTATCCATTCAATCACCGATCCATAACCAAACTCTATCCATTCAATCACCGATCCATTAATGCTAGAACTCACGCATTCAACTCGACCCAAACCAATTAATCTCGATCAACCAATCAATACGAAATTCAAGCAACAATCAACAAACATTAGCACACCAAATAATCATCATTCAATCATATGAAATTCACTTAAATCATGATAAAACAATGAATTATCAAATAAACGGATCTAATCTTGCATAAACACATGAATTATCATAAGGATTTACCGATTTAAGTTGTTAGATTAGATCCTATGGTGATTCAAATGAAAATATACTTACCACGATGTAGATTTAGGTGAAAGTAGCTTGAAAATAATATTAAACAACCCATAACTCGATTGGATCCATGTGAGAGATGTTTATCACTTACCAAATCCCCAAAGTAGCTTGAAAACAATGAATCTCTAATCAGAATAGCGAAGAACAATCTCCAAATCAATCATTCTGATGTGATCTACCTTTCTTCGATGATGATCTTCAATCTACTAATCTAGATCTATGAATTAAATGAAGTGGAGAGGTATTTGATTGGAGTAGGGAGAATCACAAACCCCAACAAAATAGAGAAATCAAAAAACTAAACAACTCTCCTTGCCTCTACCCTCCAATTTATAGCCAACGACCCCTAGCCTTAATGGGCCTCACTAATCATCCCACTAATGACTAATTTGTCTGTCCAGAAATTGTGTAGCACTAAAGATGCTATTCCTCCCAAACTGATGAAACAAGTATTTAATTAGACTACTCTACGGAATTGGCAATACCATTTCTGATCCAATGAAATCGAGGCCAGCTCCTGATTAGATCCCATTCAAAAGATATGTTCTAAAAAAACTAATAGGGGCAAAATGGTTACAAATAAAATTGGTAAAAATTATGGACATGTCACACATCTTCATAAACAACATATCAAAATATGAGAATGATCCAACCCTCAGGGAATTAAATAAAAATATTTTATGATTCTTTAGTACGTAAAATGTAGGTCATTACATTGTCGTTTTGGAACTTTAGGAGCTTTTGGTGCTTTCTATGTGGTAGTTTAGGATCGTGCCTGTGGCTGTCTGCATTAGGATATCCTTATTTCTGACACTCTGTCCATCTTTTACGGAGACAGGGAGGCTGCTCCTACATAAAAGCCTTTGACGTTTGTTTTATGAAACTCATCATACTGGCCTATATTCTTTTTTACATTTGTTAGATGCATTGCGTATATTAGCGGACTTGTTTTGTATTTTCTGTTAATGTGTGTGCACAGTTTTGTAGCCATCCCTGCAAAACTGTTTTTGTGAACCGTTGGAGAATGGCTTGGTTCCCTATTTTGTTATATTATTTTACTTCTATAAAAAAAGGCCATTGAAATATCTTTTCTCTTAGAAAAAATTAAATCTCCATCAGCAACAGTGGTTAAAGTTCTTAGCTTCCTATGATTTTAACATCGCATACAACTCGGAAAAGGGCAATGCGGTCACTGATGCATTAAGCAAGAGACATGCCAATTTGGGGGATATATTCCTAAATGTAGCAACTAGAGTATATTCCTGGTTATGACTTCGGGCTTGGATGTGAGCCGGAGCCAGAATTGTTGGAAAGCTTAACAATTAGACCAACTTTGATCGAACGGATCGGTTCAATCCAGAAGGGCGATCCTAAATTATTGGAGATCATTGCCAAGGTAAAGACCGTTATTGATATTAAGGATATGAGGGTGTACAAACTTGACCGAAATGGTTGGCTTTGAAAGAATGGATAATTAGTCGTACCCAATTTTGATGGGTTGAGAGATGAAGTCCTTTGAGATCATCATCACTCAAAGTTGATCAAACATCTCGATGGTAATAAGATGTACCACGATAGAAGGAAAATTTACTATTGGAAAGGTATGAAAAAGGATGTCGGGGCATTCTTCTTGAAGTACATAAATTGCCAATTAGTTAAGGTTGAGCGAAAAAACCTAGTAGTTTGTTACAACCACTAGATATGCTTGAGTGTAAATGGGAGAAAGTCTCAATGGACTTCATTAACTAGTTGCCAAGGACTCGGACGAGACATGATAGTATTTGGTTCATGTGGATCAGTTGACGAAGAGCGCCAAGTTCATACCTATTAAATCAAGTAAAACGGCGGCCAAATTAGCCAAGTTATATTTGAAGTGTGTTGTGACATTCCATGGAGTACCAAAAGGCATAGTGAGTGACCAAGACCCATTATTTACTAGTGGATTTTGGAAGAGATTACAAAAAGCTTTGGAATCTCAATATCGCTTACCATCTTCAAATCGATGGTTAAACTGAAAGGGTGAATCGCATATTGGAGGATCTCTTGAAAGCTTGTATTCTAGACTATGGAGGCTGGTGGAATGATCATTTGCATCTAGTGGAGTTTGCATACAACAATAGTCATCAGTATAGCATTGGCATAGCTCCATATGAAGCCTTATATGGAAGACCATGCGATTCCCCTTCATGTTAGTTGGAAGCGGGCGAGAAGCTAATACTTGAGCCGAATATGGTTCGGGAGACCTCAGAGAAGATTGAAATCATTCAACAACAATGAATATTGCTCAAGACAGGCAGAATGTTTGTTAAGATTTCTCTTTTGAAGAATGTGATTCATTTTGGTAGAAAGGGAAAGTTGGCACCAAGTTCGTTGGTCCCTTTCTGATTCTTGAGCAGATTGGAAGTTTGGCCTAAAAAGTTGATCTACCTTAAAAGATGGTTGGGGTGCACGATGTGTTTCATGTTTCCCATTTAAGAAAGTTTGTACAAGATTCTGAGGCAGCTATTACACTGTATCAGTAGGATGATACTTAAGTGGAACTGGAAGCCACTGGAGTTCGCAAGCCTACTTGTATCATTGGGCATGATACGAAGAAAGTTAGAAGGAAAGCCGTGAATTTTGTCAAAGTCCAGAGAGGAGAAAGCAAGGGTGATTGTACTTGGAAAACCAAGGTGAACATAAAGACGTAGTATTAATAGCTCTTTACTTAGTGAGATTTTAACTTATCGCTCTTAATTTCGTTTTGTGATATCATCAAACTTTCTCTTGTCTAGTATTATGCATACTCGGATAGTATAGAATTTCCCATTCTGTGACGGCCCTCCCCGCACCAGCCGACATTTCCTCCAAAAGTGCGCTGTACACATGCCCGACTAGCACGGAACGGTCGCCAAAGAAAAGGAAGAAGAGAATGAACTAATCGAAAACCAGTAGAATGTCTCACAGCGCATGGAACAAAATATAACAATAATATGCTTGACATAAAACAGGTGAGACAGTGCATAAGATGACAACTAAAATAAACATCAACATCATCATCAGAGTAGCGGAAATCCAAATACAGCTTATTACAACTTTCCAAATTACTGTCTCTAAACAAAAGAAAGAAAAGGTGCACTACTAATGCCCAAAGTAGTGACTAGCATCGACACAGGGAGAATATCTATATATCATACGTGGAAGCCTCCTGCTCGTTTCCGGCACGGCTACTCGTGCATGACCAGCTAACATGTCTCTAGTTTGCTCGTGAGAGCACCCAGAGTAATAAGAAGAGACATAAAACTCTGGGTCAGACAAAAAGTCTAGTATGAGCGATAAGCAGCTAAACAGAACAATAACAAGTATACTAAACCATACCTGAACCTGGACCTGCAACCAAAGAGTTAGCCCTACATACCGTACAATACTCTAAGGTGCCATTGAACAGTTGGTGTAAAGATAACGGGGGTGGGGGTGGGCATGTCATGATGATGGCAACCAAATCAAACATAGCAACGATCCTGACATCTCTCACTCAGTGCGTAAAGCATACGATGTCCACCACTGTCAATCACTAGACCCATCGAAGTACTGACGGAGTTCAACTTGTACAACTACTGCTACTACCAAGCTTACCACATGGAGTCATGACCAAATCTTTACAAATGACCCGACTTCAGTGGTCTATAGCTCTTTAGTCGTACCTAGGCCACTGTGGCCCTGAATCCGTTCACGTACCTCCTACACATAGTGATCCAAAGCTATAGACATCGACAACTCCTTAGCACACGTCCCGCAGCAAAGCCCAACTCATGAAGTCGACTCGTTGGTTCCCAACTGGATCCTGAGTACAAACTTCCCATTGGACTACCTTTGCATCTCGGGTTTTGGTCTTCATCTCCGGATCGGTTCAGATCTCCTCCTAGCCATCGGTTCGGCTCGGCCTTCAGCTCGCAGTCATCAACACGGTTCGTAATTAATACTCTTCACTGGATCGGATCGGGTACCTCAAGCTCCTCCATGGTGCATCGGTTCGGGTCACGAGTGACCACTCGGGTCGGTTCGGAGACGCGGTTCGGTCCGGATAGGGCGCTCCGACTTTAGATCCTTCATGGCCATCTTTTCATGTGCTTCCTGGCGGTTCGGGTCGGACTCCTTCTCTTGAGTGGTTCGGATCGGTTACGAGAGGCAGTTCACAGTTGATGCTCGTGGACCTCGCACAGACGGTTCAGTTCGGAGGAGATGGCTTGGTTCGTGATGTGGTTCCACGACCCCATAGGGCGATCCGATCTGGCCCTCAATCCCCCCATCCGATCCGAATTCCTGCACTTTGTCCAGCGAGCTGTTTTACGCCATTCGACGGCGTTTTCGACCATTCTAACTATTCTAAACAATCACAAAGCATATCATACAGTCATAGCAACATATAGAAGTGACCATAAACATCAAAACAACACCCATAGCATGTAAATTGGATCAAACATTGCCAAAATCCCATATTTTCCCTTAAGCATGTTTAGGCAAAACTAATGATATGGTTAGTAAAACTTAACCAAATCAAACCAAATTTCTAACAGAGGTCTAAAACATTATTTTCGAATTTATAAATATTTTTCCAGAATTTATTAGTATATAAATTCGCTAATTATCACTAATTACCCCCAATTAACTGTAATTAGTGTCAAAACAATGCTAATCACTCACCTTGGCCACAAATAAAATACCAAATCTGAAATGAATCTCGGTTTGGCGCTGTTCCCAATGCAACACAGCAGCTCTAACCTTGCTTCGGTGCTAATCCTCTTTGATTTGATGTTGCTAAGCTTAATCTTTGATTAGTGAGTGATTTGGGGATGTTTTAGAGGTTGGAGGCCTTTATTAGGGTTCTTAGGAGGTAAATGGCTGCTAGAAAACTGAAATGAAATGAAATCCTAACTCATTTCAGCCTCCCCATAACCCTAATCCCGAAATGGGTTTTGGGCCCATTTGCTAATCACCTCATTTGGCCCGGTTAAGCAGTTTTTCACCTTCTGAAACTTTTTCTAGCCATATCTCCCAAACAGTTAGTCCGTTTGGCTAATGTGACCACTCTACGGAATTGTAAACCATCATCCGGAGCCAATGGAAGTAGTTTCAAGTCAAAACTCCTTTCCAATCAAAAGTTATGGTCAAAACAAGATCAGGTAGGGGAAAAACGGTCATTTAAAAATCGGCAAAAATCATGAACATGGGAAATGACCCCAATAGTCGTCTCCCAAAGTTACATGACCATACGACTCCGTATGTGAAAGAAATAAATATTCTACGATCCTGCAATGCGTAGAATGCGAGTCGTTACACTCTCCCCTCCTTAAGAAATTTCGTCCTCGAAATTCCTTAACCAAAAACATACAAAGGATCCCGCATGCCTACTAATCATATACAACAATCAAACATGCAAAATAGATAAAACAAACCTATGCTATCATGCGGAAAGACTAAATCGAAACTGAAATCTTACCAGGCGAAGAATTCTGGATACGTCTTCCTAATGCTCTCCTCTGTCTCCCAAGTACAGTCATTCTCATCCTTTCCCCACTAAACTTTGACTAGATTCACCGCTTTCCTTTGAAGTTGCTTCGTATCATTCCCAACAATATGCACAGGCTTGCGGTTCCCAACCGCCTCGGGTTCAACTTCGATATCATCCAACTGATCATGTGAAATAGTCACATCTGGGTCGTGTACGAACTTCCTTAACTGGGAAACATGAAATACGTTGTGAACTCCTTCCACTCTGGTAATTTAACTTTGTATGTCAAATTCCCAATTTTCTCAAGAACTGGGAATGGACCAACAAATCTTGGTGCTAACTTGCCTCTCCTACCAAATCGTATCACGCTCTTCAATGGAGAAATCTTGATAAACACCAAGTCGCCAATGGAGAACTTTAATTCTCTTCTCCTCTTATCAGCATAACTTTTCTGCCTATCTTGGGCGGCCTTCATTCGTTGTTGGATGATCTTGATCTTGTCTGAAGTTTCTCTTATCACATCTGGTCCAAGCACAAACTTCTCACCGGTTTCTAACCAACATGACGGTGAGTTGCACGGTCTTCCTTACAAAGCTTCAAACAGAGCCATACCAATACTGGATTGATAGCTATTATTATATGCAAACTCTACTAGATGCAAATGGTCATCCCATGATCCACCAAAATCCAATACACAGGCTCTCAAGAGGACTTCTAATATACGATTCACCCTCTCTGTTAGACCATCAGGTTTGAGGATGATACGCGGTACTGAGAGGTAATTCTGATCCTAATGCCTCTTGTAAGCTCTTCCAAAATCCACTAGTGAACAACGGATCTCGGTCACTCACAATGCCTTTGGGTATTCCATGAAATCTCACTACCCACTTTATATATAGTTCCGCTAACTTAGCTGCCATCCTGTTTGACCTGGCGGGTATAAACCTTGCACTCTTAGTCAATCGGTCCACAATCACCCAAATGATATCATGGCCCGATCTGGTCCTTGATAACCCATCAATGAAATCCATTGACTCTTGTTCCCATTTCCATTCTAGAATTTCTAATGGTTGCAACAAACCACTAGGCTTCTTTTGTTCAGCTTTAACTAGCTGGCAATTCATGCATTTGGATACAAATTTCCCAATGTCTCTTTTCATCCCTTCCCAGTAGTAGGTCTGCTTCATGTCCCTGTACATCTTGTTACCACCGGGATGTATAGTTAGCTTTGAGTGATGACATTCTCTAAGCACTTCATCTCTCAATCCATTGACATTGGGTATAACTAGTCTTCCATTCTTCCTAAGCCATCCATCTCGATCAAGCCCATACTTGTTTATCTCCTTGTCGATACCCATCTCTAACTTGGAGATGATTTCCAATAGGTTAGGATCGTTCCTTTGACTGGAACCAATCCGTTCAATCAAAGTGGGTCTGATCGTCAAACTTGCTAACATTTCTGGATCCAACTCGCACTTTGGTCTGAAATCATACCCAGCGATGTACTCCAGTTGCTTCCATTCTAGAAACATAGCCCCTAAACTGGCATGTCTTCTACTCAATGCATCAGCCACCGCATTGCCCTTTCCTGGTGTATATGGGATGTCGAAATCATAAGAAGCTAAGAATTCTTACCATCTTTGCTGTCGGAGATTTAGATCCTTCTGAGAGAAGAGATACTTTAACGATTTATGATCGGTAAACAACTCGAATCTTTCTCCCAAGAGATAATGTCTCCACATCTTCAATGCTAACACGATCGCTGCCAGTTCCAAATCATGGGTAGGGTATCTTTTCTCATGCGGTTTCAGTTGCCGGCTTGCATAAGCTACAACCCTACCTCCTTGCATCAATACAACACCTAGTCCGGTACCACATGCATCCGTATATACCGTTATCTCTTCATTCCCCTTAGGAGTGACTAACACTGGTGCACATGTCAACTTTTCCTTTAGACTCTTGAATGCATTCTCGCACTTTTCGTCCCAGACGAAAGCTTGATTCTTCTTGGTCAACTGAGTCAACGGTGCTGCTATCTTGGAAAAGTCTTGGATAAACTTACGATAATATCCAGCTAATCCCAAGAAACTTCTTATGTCTGTTGCATTCTTGGGCGCAGACCAATCTTGTACCGTAGCCACCTTCGCAAGATCCACAGCAATACCATTCTCTGAAACAACATGGACCAAGAATCTCACTTCCCTCCTCCAAAAGTGACACTTAGAAAAAATTTGCTTTCAATTGGTGTTTTCTCAACACCTCCATCACTATTCTTAAATGTTCCTTGTGTTCTTCCTCTGTCCTCAAATAAACAAGTATATCGTCCACGAACACAAGAACAAACTTATTCAACTGATCTCTGAATACTCTATTCATAAGATCCACAAAATATGCCGGCGCATTGGTCAATCCGAATGGCATGACCAACCACTCATAAAATCCAGACGACGTCCGAAATGTCGTTTTAGCTATACTCTCAGCTTCCACTCTAAGCTAATGAAAACCTATCGCGAGATCCAACTGAGAGAATACTCTCGCTCTCAACTGATCAAACAAATCATCTATGCGCGGTAGAGGATACTTG
>JASFAX010002562.1:0-45474 GCA_030737875.1 Allium sativum
ACACCTTATACAAACATTTCGGGGTTTCACAGAATAAGTTAATGGACCGATATTATTATACCTTTGGGATCGTGGCACATTGCTTGATACGATAGTATTTTTATTTTTGTGCATAATAGTCCGTACGTAAAACAAGATTTTTGATAGCGGGGTATGCCATACTTTATAACTTAAACAAACACATCTCTGTTGATTCCAATGCCCACGTGTTTCTTTTGATGCCAGTATAATTTTGATGACATGTTCACATTTCTACCAAGTACTTGTTTATAAATATTAAAAAGAAGCTCCACTATACATATTTCCGCGTTCGAAGACCTTGGGGCTTGCCGAAGAACAACCGGCGTTAACATACATACGAGAAGGAAACGCATGGAATCGTAATACTGTGGGTATGGAGAAGCATGCAATATGGGTGCGAGGAGTTCTGATGTGGCTAACAAGCTGAAAGAAAAAGGAAGTAGCGTTAGCTTTTGGAGTGGGCTTAAACCGCGAGCGTGGAGTGGCTGCCAACAGAAATGGAGATGGTGGATGTTTACAAAAGAGAGAGAGCAACAGGGAAGGAAAAGGGTTTGAATGAGAGATTAGAAGTGAAGGGAGAGGAGCGAATTCATGTGGTGATGTGTGAAATTGTGGTGAAGTTCAAAGTATAGATGTTGGTGGCGGATCTGATGCCTGAGGGGTGCCTAAACGGTTTCGAATGGTACCAGAGCAGTCTTTCATGGATGGAGTGAGGTGGGTTTTCCAGTTCAAAATGAAGTGTTGGGAGAAGATATGGGAAGGAGGACGGAAATAGCAGGACACATTTAACCAAGAAGATGTATGGAGTACAGGCGCTGGGTCTTTTTGGATGTAGAAGTTAGGTTAGCAGATGTAAATTTGTTAGGTTCATGAACAATAAAGGGTGATTTGTGAAGGGTGATTTCGGTTTTTAACATGGTGTATAGAAGAAGAGGGGATGCGGAAGGATTTGAAATTGGCATTGTTAATCGTCCTGGAGTTTGAAAACTAACGAGAAGGAGTTGTACAGTAGAAGATGGGCGGTTTAAGTAGTTGGGTTATGGGCTGGGTACACAAGGTGAGGCCCATAAATTATTAAATGATTTAAGTCAGTTTGAAAAATATATATACAAAACTTGTCGATATGATAACTTATCCATACACTATCAGAATTTCGCAAAACAAGATCTGACGGGATCGTATGGACGAGAGCTACCCAATGGAACTGACTGGGAGAGAATTCGACCTCATTACAATTTATTGCAAAATAAATTGTCCGTCTGAATCAACAGACGCAAATCGTTATTTAACGGTTAACGTGAAATGTGAGTAAAACTCACCAACTCTGAACAGTTCTATTTTTATAACGCATTCTTAGAACTGATAATTATCTGTTGATTGTTGTGCGTTAACTGTTTGGTTGAATTGCTTATGTATTGGTTGAAATTGTAGATAACGGTATATATATATATAATCGTTAATCAAATATTGATTATGTTTAGTAGAATATTTCATATTGAAATGAAATCGATGTTAATTATATTGTTTAACATCTGCGATGCAGGGAAACAGGTTGGAGGAATCCAACTGGATTCCTCAACATTTATTTTACTGTTTTTCATATATTTTGATGATGTGATATATAATCTGTTGTTGATTATATGGTTTTGAATGATATCTATCATTGTTATTTGTTATTTTAAATACCATGAGAATTACTGGGATGAAAAGGGGGATTTTCAAAGTATATTTGAAAATGAATTATTTATATAAAATCAATGGATTTTATATATAAAAGGAAAAGGATTTTATAAAAGAAAATAATTATAAAATCGAAGGATAAGTGATAAAAGGGAAATATTTACAAATATAAAAGGAAAAATATTGTGAAACAAATAGGAAAAAGAAATATTTATTTAGAAAATAAGTATATAGAATTAAATGGAGATATTTGTAAAACATATACAAATAGAAATTGAAAAGAGAAATATTTGCAAAACATTTACAAATAAAACAGAAAGAGAAATATTTGGAAAAAGCATTTACAAATAGAATTAAAAAGGAAATATCTAAATAGAATTATAAAAGGAATTTATTAGAAAATGAAAAGAATGTTATATAAGGAAATATTTGGCAAATGAATAGAATTTTACATAAGGAAAGTTTAGACCCTTGCTTCGCACACGGGTATAACATGATATGGATTTAAAGCAAGGATTTAAAATAGAATCTGTTTTAACTAATAGATTGAGAAGATTAATTTATAAATGATATTTTATAAATTAAATAAAATATTTATCGTTGGATAAATGGAATATATAAGGCAGGATTTATATAGGGAAGTAAGAATCGATTTCAACATCATTGTTTGAAACTAAATATGGACGTAGGGTAAATCAAAGGAGTTAATCAAAATGTGTTAATCAAAAGGAGTTATAAGAGTTAATCAATTAGAGTTAATCAGTTAGACTTAACTAGTTAAAGTTAATCAAATAGAGTTAATTGAAGAAAGGAGTTATCGAATATTTGTTATTCGAAAAGGAGTTAACCAAAAGGAGTTAATCAAAAAGAGTTAATCTGTAACACCCCGAATTTTTAGTTAACATTAAATTAACAAATTAAAATATACTTAATTCAAAATGAAAGAATTAAGGGAAACGTGTTACGCCATTGCGTTCATCTCGGAATTCTGCTTGAGATAGAGTCCGAGTTTGCGGAAATCGGACTCCGTAGGAAGGAGTTATGACCTTCCGAAGTTCAAGATTCAATTTAAAATTCAAACAGTTCAAAAACTCAGTTCAAAATTTGAAAACAGACCCAAATTGGGCTGGGCGGGAAAATTCCCGCCCAGGACCCAGGTTGACCTGGGGGTCGACCTACCCAGTCGACCTGGTTAGGTCTTGGCTGGCCTGGTCGGGTTTTGGTCGAATTTCTGAGTTCTTTTGTGTCACTAGGGCTGATTTGTCACTTTCTGACTGGATCCTCTTGGTGTGTATGGTCTGGATTCACTCTATGATCATCTGACGACTCAAATCAATCTGAAATTCTATAAATACAACCCAACACTCAACCTAAGTTCACACAAATAAAATAGAGCTAGAGCCGTCATGCTGCCGGGAAGAAACTCAGAGTAGCCGTCAGTTAGAGAAAGCTTAGAGACGAGCAAAACTAAAGTAAAAACAAGATTCAAACAATATTTATCTACCCAAAGGAAAGCATTGCAAATTTAGAACTCAGAAACCAGAAAATCAAGTTCGTCATTTGTTGTAAGTATAGTGATTTTTCCGATGAGAATAAAATTAAGACTTGATTCGATGTAAAGTGGAAATGGAATTTTACTGTTGTATAACGACCATGCTAATTCATATCTATGTATTGAAATGATTGTATTGTGAATGGTATTGGGATGTTTGTGGTATAATTGACTTGATGTTGATCCTACTGTACATTTAGAATGAAAGCAACATCACATACAATTATATGGTTAATGTTAGAATTTACACCTATATGTTTAATATAGGTTGTATACATTTTCTAAGTCCAAGTTAAGACTTATATACGCATGTTCTATGTTAAGACCATTATGCCTACATAATTAAATCCCATGTATATGTTCTTATGTTCTTGCAAGTTTGTAATTGGGTCCATGCCAAGTACCATTTAGTTTGACATGATTATTGCAAGTTTCATGTTATAAAAGCGTACATGATTTGATCTAGTTCAGGATTTTGGGTTAATGTCAAAAATAGACATTTTTAATGGACATGTAATAACTTTGTCACATGCTAGTTTGTGTTTGAAGTTATGACTAGATAAAAATATGTTTAGGCTTATGTTTTATGTAAGTCTAAATTATGCCATTTCATGTGACACCTATTTAATTAGATTCTTATTTGAATGCAAGTTCACATTGACAAGTTTAAACCCATGATTTATGTTAATTAGATCGCAAAGTTGCAAGTTCGTACGTCACACACCCTTTATGTTATTTAGAATATTTCATGTTCATGGCTTTCCCTTCTATGTTTATAAGTTGGGCTAAAATATCTAGCCCAACATTCATTATAATCTTGTGAACGTACAAACGGGGGAAGTATCGTTGGGATTAAACATGAAAAATATATGTGTTGGCATGTTTGGCACATGCCAATGATTGGTGACATTTTAATGGTATGAATTGCCATGCCTAAAAAGATAACGAACTTGGAAAATGGTGTAACGACCCGTATTTTGGGGCAGTCTATTTTAAATATTTAATATCATTCTAAATATTTTGTTGATAATATAAATAAATTTTTACCAGCGAATTAATTAATTCTGAATTTAAAATTTTATTATAACTTACTATGGTATATACGTGAGATTAAATATCAGAATATATTCAGTTCGGTTCAGATTAAATTAAATAAAACACGGTACCAGTTAATACCCGCCGTTAATAAACCCTGTCCTAGCTAAAACCTTTTCCTGATAAATCCTACCTTGGTAAATCCTGCCTAAGGAAACACCTACCTTCATTTCCTTCACACCCAAGTAATTATCTCTATAAAAATCGCGTCTCCTCTCCTGATCTATTCGGTTAAAAATCAGAAAGCTTCAATAAAATGGCTGATGTCTTCCTTGTTCAATTCATTTAAAAGAAATCAATCTGTCCCCTCTTCCTCATTTAAAACAGTAGCGACCCCCTTTTAATTTTTCTTTTCAAATCAAAACCCATGTTATTCGAAACCTAAATCCCTAGTTCTGTGAGGGTCGCTCTTCACCTCCGCACCCACATCTGGATGCACGATGCGGGAGTTACAAGTTAGGGCAACGGGATGAAATCGAAAATCGCGATGTCTAAAATCACTCGGATGTCGTTCAATTGAAGCGGGATCTCATTTAATAAGGGACGTGGTTCGATTGCAGTTGTCTGGGGGTTCGGCGAGTTCTTCAAACATCCTAGGGCTTCGGCTCCTCAGCGATTCGAGTTCGAATTGGTACCTGCGTTTCTAGGGTTCGAACTAGGGTTCTGGACTGGTGCGAATTACCTGATGGTTGAGCACTCGAGTTCAGTTTTTGGTCAAGGGCTTTGGGGAGGTTCTGACGTGGGTAATTGGAGGATGCGAGTCTGTGAAGTGGAGGTTGAAGTCGGTTATAGGTTGATTGCAGTGGTAGCTCGCTTCATGATTTGTTGAGGCAGCGAGGTGCAAATAGATTTCGTGAAGATCATAAAAGATGATTAAGGTAATATTTAGTTTTTCTAAATTAAATTAATGATGGTTTAATTCATTTTTAAATGCCTAGGAACTTAGTTAATTAAGAAATAAAATGTATAAACTAATCGTTTGAAATAAAATTTAGGTACTTACTTGTAAGTTAGTTAAGGCCTTTTTATATAGATTTGATTAGTTGAAATTTATTTAGAAAGTCATTTTAAAATTTTAAAATAATTGATCGATAATAATAAAATTTAATTACCGTAGGTGCTAAACAAATAAATTCGAGAAGATTCGTAGACAGTGGTTTGGAAATAAACAGGATATTCGACAACTGAAATTACGGTGAGTAAATCTCACTCACCTTTTATTTATAATTATTTTTACTTCGTAAAAATAATTGTTGTTGCTTGTTTGGATTTTTCTACTTGTTTTATATATATTTGTTATTTAGGCTATTATATATATATTGGGTTGATTGATTGGTTGGATTCCCGCAGTCTCATTAGCGGATGCCCGCAGTTTCATAGCGGATGATTACCCTATACGCCCCATGCTATGATTAGTGGATGACCTTCTATACCACGATATTCTGCCACAAAGCAGAATGGGTATTATTTATGTGCTAACATCTGTGGATGCAGGAAAACAGGTTGGAGGAATCCAACTGGATTCCTCAAAAATATATTATCTGTTTGTTTATTTTTTTGCATATATATTGTTATATATGATGTGTTAGAAAAATAAATAATAGGTTGCTTTGTGTGTTTAAATATCACTGGGCTTAAGTAGTGATATTTAAAAATATCATGAAAAAGGATATTTGAGAATTAGAAAGGAAATTCTATTTTTCAAAAATAGAATTGAAATTTGAATATAGAAGATTCAAATAGAATTGAATTTGAAATTTGAATATAGAAAATTCAAATAGATCCAAATAGAATTGAAAATGAAATTGAATAATGAAATTCAAATATAGAATTTGAATAAAGAAAATTCAAAGAGGAATTCAAAAGGGATTTGAATAAAAGATTTTGAAATAGAATTTTGAATATAGAAATTGAAATGGAAACTTAATAAAGGAATTTGAATATAGAGAATTCAAACAGAATTGAATATAGAAATTTGAATATAGAGAATTCAAACAGAATTGAATATAGAATTTGAATCGAGAATTCAAAAAGAATTGAATATGAAATTTGAATATAGAAATTCATAAAGGAATGTGAATAAAGGAATGTGAATAGAGGAATAAAGGAATTTGAATAAATGAATTTGAAATATTGAATTTCAAAGAAGAATTGAATTGAATTTGAAATATTGAATTTCAAAGAAGAATTGAATTGAATTTGAAATATAGAATTTCAAAGAAGAATTGAAATAGAAATTGAATAATAGAATTCAAATGGAATTTCAAGTATAGAAATTGAATAATAGAATTCAAATGGAATTTCAAGTATTGAATTTGAATATGAAATTGAAATAGAAATTCAAGTATTGAATTTGAATATGGAATTGAAATAGAAATTCAAGTATTGAATTTGAATAAAAAAATAGAAAAGGAAATTCAACTATAGAATTTGAATATAGGAATTTAAATGGGAGTTGAATAAAGGAAATTTAAATATAGAATTTGAATAATAGAAAAGGAAATGGAAATTTTAATTTAGAATTCAAATAGAAAAGGAAATAGAATTTGAACATAGAATTCAAATAGAAAAGGAAATAGAATTTGAACATAGAATTCAAATAGAAAAGGAATTGGAATTTGAATATAGAATTCAAATAAAAGCGAGATTGGAATTTGAATCAAGAAATTCAAATAGAGTTAAAATGGAGTTGGATTCATTTTAACGAAGTTTAAAATTTTTTATATATATAAATATAATTAAAACGAACTCGCCGCAGCGCTGCAGTTCGTAAATTGGCGACTCGAACTTCAATTGAGTATACAGGACTCAATTGAAGTCGGAATTCTTTGAAACAAGAATCGTCAGGACCGGTTGAATAATAGTTTTCTAATGGAAGAGAAAAATCTGGATTTTGTCGAATAGATTTTGAGTTATGTCAAAATCAAATTTTTAAAAGTGCAGCGCCAGAAACCATTAAAACCATAATGGATTTTATATAATAAATATAGGGATTTTTAAGCAAATAAAAATCCGAATTTCCATTTAAAAACCTGGTCTTGAGTTAGAACATAAAGGTGAACTCAAGTGAAGTAAGAAAAGTGATTTTTGAAACAATAATCATATTTTTGATTATTGAATAGAATTAACTAAGTCAAAGAAGAATTAGTTAAATTGAAGTCGAAATTTGAAAATTGAATTTTTGAATTGTAAACATATATTTGAAATCAAATATAGAACTTAAATTAAAATTTGAATTCAATTAGTTGATAAGTAAGTTGAAATATATTTGAAACGTGTTATATTCATATATACAAGCGAAATGGGCAAAGAGTTAGTTAAAGAGTTACTTTAACGAATTGAGTCAAAACGAGTGTATGAAGTTGAAATGAATTGTACAAGTATAGATATACCGGAGACAGTTATGGGATAAAGTGATGAAGGTATATAATTAGTGTGCTCGACAATAAGGTACATGTTTAATTCATATATGAGATTTTATGCGCCGTATCAGCAAGCCATTTGGCTTTTTCTTTTTCTTTTTGAGATAAGAAGTTACCGGGAAGTTATTTGAAATTTCCCGATGCTCCCGATACAGGGGAGGTTATGGCGAATTTTTCCGAAAATTTAAGGAGTTAGAATATTTTTAAGAAAATTTGATAACTAGAAATCCATATATCGATATATATATAGAGAATTAGATAATGGAACAAATTTAAATAGGATATTTGAAACAAGAAGGAAAACTATAACTTAGATTTGTTAAAAATAACAAGGGAAATGTATACGTGTTTTAAAAATAGATAATTGGTTTGTATAGTATTGATTATTCGAGTAAGTAGTCTTGTCTGTTTTGACGTTATGAATGTTATTCAGTCAAGGTCTGAGAGGTAATTATACCCCAACTTGATTGGTTTCATTAACAACCGATAAATAGCAAAACTCAGTCTCGAAGATCAACGTTTAAAGAGATTTAGTTGAGTGTATATATTTGGGTTGTCGTAACGATGTTTTACACAACATCCGTTTTAACCCAAATAAATGTAAACTTGAAAATAAAATAACAAATGTTTTCTAAGTATAGAACTAAATGAGTTCGTGGAAGAGATAAGTGATTGGAATGTTTTCCAATTAAAATCGAAAATATTTTCTAACTATAGAAAATAAAAGGAGGCAATACTTGTAAATATTTGGTTAACAATATTGATAAGGAAATGGAGAAGAGATTTAATTAATGAAATATTAATTAAAGAGCCCAGTGATTTGTTTGATATGTTTGGATGAACACTTGTTTTTATTCGATAGTTAAATCACAGACTATCGAAGTTTTGACCATTGTTGTCAATATGGAGAGACCGGTTGGATTATTATCCGAAGAACCACTCCGTATCGGCATAAGCGTTGCAAACCAAGTATGCTGAATATATTGAAGACGGAGTAAAGTGCAAGGACTTTTTCTATTAAATAGAAATAGTGCCTTCGGTTTCGTTCAATCCCAGAACGAACGTAAATGGACGAATGTCTGATAAAGTATTTCCATTGATCAAATGAGTTGGTCTGTAAAATGTATATGGTTGCAACGGATTTATTCCCTTAGCATAACATCCAGAATATTTGTGCAAACTCAACTAGTGATTAACGGATCTGACGATGTGGCATTCAAAGTGATTGTGTTATAAATGAATGGTAAGTATGCGTAGCCTCAGGCCTCAACAACCGGGAAATGACAAAAATCGGGCAGGCAGCATGGCTATGTGGGTCGCACCCATTAGGATGTATAATCACCTATCTAGAGAAATACCAATTGCTTCTTTAATCTATCGATGTTGTCCCTTATCGGGAAACGGTTGCTGATCCCAACCGTTGGTGATATACATTCGATACACTCAAGCGAAATGAGTGGTCGGTCATGTGTGGGCCGGGTTGCAAGATGTTCTTGTTGAACCCAGTGTATTCGCCTCTAGAGATACACTATCGGAAGGTGGTCTCATACCTTGTCAAGTTGGAAATCCAATCTCCAATAAGCGCCCTGCGGTTTTTGATTTAATATTATATATGGAGCGTGAGATGCAAGCGTTCCGCTAGATTCTATTTATTTGATTTAGACACTATTATAATATCATCAGATTTTGATATCAAAATGTTTTGGGTTATCGTAAGGTAAAAACCATCCGTGTTTATGTGTGGATCGGTCTTACGATTATCTTTTCTTTCGAAAGGATTTTTAAATGTTAAACCAATGGTTGGAGTTTACTCACACCAGTCCCATGACTGACCCAGAGTTTATTTTGTTTTGTTTTCCCCTAAACTCTTGGGTGCCCAAATTTGTACGGGCAGTCAAGTAGTCGGGATTTTACAGATTCACTTGGAGGAGCTTGGAGCAGGAGGCTTCAACGTTAGTTATCTAGTGTTATTTTAGTTGTATTGTAGGTATGTACTCTGATAATGATGTACGTATATACAGTAAAATTTTGTATTACCAAAGTATATAATATATTATATTTTATTCGTTCCGTTGTGAGGTTCATGTTTTACTCTGATGATGTGTCTTCTTCCTCTTCTATTCTAATATTTCTTTCTTTCTATTTCTCATCCTCTAACTTCTTTCTAATAATGATTCGTATTTCTGTGCAATTTGGGTTGGACGTGTGGTGTTTTTAGTCAACTCAGATAGCACGGATCTGCGGGTCATTAAAAATGGGCCATAACATTTACATATAACAAGTAAAAGAGACAAATATGTAAATTTAGAAAATACTAATACGCTTAACCTGAGGTCAGATTGAGTTGTGATGTAAACCTGCCCAGACCCGCCCGGATGTCCAGTAATCACAACAATACCTATCCAATGTGGGAGGTTAAGGCATTAAGCCCAATAAAGACCCCGAGATTAGACTGAGTTGCGGTGTAAACCTGCCCGGAACCGACCGGCTGTTCAGTAACCGCAGCAATACCTATCTAATGTGAGTGGTCGGTGCTTTAATGAATAAATTAAAGCTAGAATAAGGATGGTAGGGTTAAGTTAACTAAAAACACTTAACCAATTCAGCATGTTAATTAAACTGATGGGTGGGGTTAGGTTAATACATACACTTAACCACTTAACATGTTTGACTAGAAAACCCTAGTAACCGGGACCCATTTCAGCAGTAACCCAATTAGGTATCATGGTACCCTGAAACTAGGCAGGGTGGGGCACGATTACTGGGCTGAATGTAAGCGATCAGAGGCGACGGCGGTTGGTGCAACAGTGTGGGTTCTAACGGAGTGCGGGCGTGCACACACTTCGGTGCAGACAAACAGGGCACCAGTAGTATACACTATGCATTCTAGAATTGTGTCGGGCCGCCACCATGGGACTTGATACACCCTATGGTGGGACCAGCATAGGTATCTACAATCATTGGGGGCCGTATGACACATATGATTTTGCGAGTAGGAGCCGATCTTTAGAAAGGGGATCACTTCACCTCGATTATGGAGTGTCAATCGAAAAAATACAAGTAGGTGCAGAGATATAGTGTGGGGTGCGATAGTATATTCGGTTCAAAACTGCTTTATCTTAGTTTATGATACTTTCTTGTTTCCAGTTTATACCTATCATGCCCTTGTTCTTATTCTCATACTGAAGAGTCACTAGACTTAACAGGCTTTATGTCTGACTCTAATTTTCTTTCGTCTTCTTTTCTTTCATCCCCCCCCCCTCAGGTCCACAGGGAGGAAACAACCCAGCTTAGTCAGACTCTTTGCAAGCTTCAAGATAGTAGATGTAGTTAACCAGTTAGAGTTAACCAGATAGAGTTAACTGAACATAGGTAATCGAATTAGGATTAATTGAATATAAGAGTTATTCAATTAGAGCTGATCGAATATTAGTTATTCGATACGAGTTAATCAAGTTGAGTTAAATAAGTCGAGTTAATCAAGTTGAGTTAAATAAGTCGAGTTAATTAAGTTAAGTTAGTCAAGATGAGGTAATCAAACCGACTTAATCCAAATGAGTTAATCCAAAGTAGTTAGTCGAATATTAGTTATTCAAATAGAGTTAAAGGAGTACCGAATATAGTTTATTCGAATAGAGTTAAAGGAAGGAGTTATCGATTTTAGTTTAATCGAAAGGAGTTATAGATTTTAGTTTAATCGAGAGGAGTTATCGAATATTAGTTATTCGAGAGGAGTTAATCGAATTTAGTTATTCGAGAGGAGTTAATCGAATTTAGTTATTCGAGAGGAGTTAATCGAGTTTAGTTATTCGAGAGGAGTTAATCGAATTTAGTTATTCGAAAAGGAGTAATCGAATATAAGTTATTCGAAAGGAGATTATAGAATATAGCGTATTCGAAAGAAAGAGATCGAATATAAGTTATTCGAAGTGAGTTAATCGAATATGAGTTATTCGAAGTGAGTTAAACGAATATGAGTTATTCGAAGTGAGTTAATCGAATATAGTTTATTCGAAAGAGTGAGTTAATTGAATATAAGTTATTCGAAGTAAGTTGAATATAAGTTATTCGAAGGGAGATAATCGAATATAAGTTATTCGAAGAGAGATAATTGAATATATATTATTCGAAAAAGAGTTAATCAAATAGAGATTATTCGAAAGAGAGTTATACGTCGAATTCAATTATATCGACTTCGGGAAAGTATTATTACTTTCCGGTTTTTAAATCAAAATTTTCTTTATTTATAAATAAATTAGTTGTTAGGTTAATTATTCAAAGTAAGAAACAAAAAGTTAGAATTATAAGTTAGATATTGCAGAAGTAGGATTTATAACGTTAACATTATAATAAATTTTTTCATACATGAAGTGGATTCGTAATCTGAATCTGAAAATTTGCGTAAGCAAATGATTGTAGAAATTGGAGCAGTGAGCTTTAGCTATTGCAAAGTTAAGAACGTTGTTCAGTTAAGGTCTGAGAGTTAATTATACCCCAACTTGATTGACTTCCTTACTTAACTAAGAAATAGTTAAGGTTCGATGGCGAAGATTTATTTAGAGAAACAGTTAAGTAATAAGCGATTTATGGGTTGAGCAGTCGTAACGATGTTTTATAAAACATTCGGTTGAAATACACGTAAATGAGTTTTGTAAATGTTTTCCAAATATAATCAGAGATATTTTCTAATTTTAGAAAATAAGCAGATATGAATATATATATATATATATATATATATATATAATTGTTTGATGACTTGATCGATAATTCCATTTGGAAATAAGATCATTGTGTGTACACAGACATTTTTCATTTGTTAGTTAAATCACCGACTATCAAAGTTTTGACCATTTTAACGTTGTTAATATGGAGAGATCGGTTGGATTATTATCCGAAGAACCACTCCGTAATGGCACAAGCGTTGCGAATCAGATATGCCAAGATAATTGAAGATGGAGTAAAGTGCAAGGGTTGTTGTATAAATCTTAGGTAAAGATTGCCTAAGGTGGATTTACTGAATTGTGCCTTCGGTTTGTCCAGTCCCAGGGCAACTTGTATGACGAAGGTCTGACAGAGTATATCTAATAGATCGCGTAAGTTGATCTCTTCAAACGTATTTATGTTCGGTGGCGGAAAATTCATTTCTCTGAGCTGTATACCCGTGGTATTTTTGGGGAAATCAATTTGTGATTTGGCGGGTATGACGATGTGACATTCAAAGTGAATAAATGTGTGATCTGTCAGAGACAAGTGTAGCTTCTAGCCTCACATCCGGAAATGACAAAAGTCGGGCAGGTAGCATGGCTATGTAGGTCGCACCTATTAGGGTGTATAATCACCTGATATAGAGTTTCATTTACTTCTAAAAATCTATTGTCGATGCTGTCCCATTCGGGAAACAGTTGCTGATCCCTACCGTTGGTGATATACATTCGATACACTCAAGCAAAATGAATGGCTGGTCATGTGTGGTCGGTTGCAAGATGTTCTTGTTGAGCCTAGTTTATTCCTCTATAGAGGTACACTAATGGAAGGTGGTTCCATACCTTGTCATTGTTGGAAATCCATTACCCAATACGTGCTTGCGGTTTTGATTATATACTATACACGTAGAACGTGAGATGAAAGTGTTTCTGCTAGATGATTATTATATTGTGGCTGATAGACACTATTATAATATCAATGAGTTTTGATATAAAGTTTATTTTGGATTCTCATAAGGGGAAACCCGTTCCGTTATATGGCGTGGTCTTATGAGATATCGTTTAATGGCTCAAACTGTTTTAAACTGTTTTACTCATACCAGTCCCATTACTGAACCAGAGTTTATTTTGTTTTGTTTCCCCTAAACTCTTAGGTGCCCAATTATACGGGCAGTCAAGTAGTCATTATTTACAGATACTTGAAGAGCTGGAGCAGGAGGCTTCGGGATCATATAGCTATTGTTTATTTCCGCTGTGTTGTAAGGCTGTACTTTGGAAATGATATGTTTATTCAAGTACAGATTTATGTTTCAAAGTTATGATATATATTTTATGTTATTCGTTCCACTGTGAGGTTCGTGTTATTATGATGTTGTGTTCTTCTTCTTCTTCTTCTATTCTAAGTTTCTATCTTATCTATTCTCACCCTCTAATTTCTTTCATTAACTACCGGTATTTTCGATCCATGGATGTTTGATATGTGTTGTATATCGGATTACCAAGATCGACTTTTTTCCGGGACCTTACAGTTGGTACCTGAGCTTAAGGTTTAGTAATTACCTTGGCTCTGTGGCGTGACTCAGTAGAGATGGGGTTAGAAATACCCAAGATTGAGTTGAGTGTATATATATACGAGTGAACGTATATGTTATTTAATATAAAAAATTGTTGTTTTATATTGTGGAGATTTATTGGTTGAGTTATTTATGGGTTCTGATCGATCAGTTTGATCCACTGTATCGGTAGGAGTTTATAAACACTTGAATACGATGAACCGACATGATACGTTTTGTAAAGAGGGTAAATGATATAATTTTACCCAAATTATATTTTGATATAAAGAAGATATATATATATATATATTAGAATTAAAATATATTGGATATATTGGTTGTTATTATAATCGAGTAAGATTATAAATTAAATGGTTATGTAAATAACCAATCAGAATTCATATAAGTGAAATACGTGGAATTAGATGAATTAAATATGAAGTTAAAATCAGAATTGAAATTAAAACCCTGGAAATTTGAAAGGTGTCTGTAAATGGATTTGAATTGAATATATAAGAATTTTAAAATCCTGGGAGATTTTAAATTATTTTACCAGCATTGGAAATGGTATTTTGAAATGTATTTCAAAAAGGAATAGTTTAAAAGTGATTTTGAAAGTGATATAGTATTGAACTCACTTCGATGGCTGGGAAATAACCCTGATGATGAATCGCGACATCATTAGTGTTCATTCCGAGTTCTAAGTGACGGATTACGACCAAAGATGTTGATTTCAAATTGTTTTGGCAAAACAAGTTGTTTTAAATCCTGAAAAGGAAAGTTTGACTTTTGAGAAAAGCAAAGCTGTTTGAAACTCCCAGGAAGAGACTGTTTGAATTAAAAACAAATTTAAATAAAAATTTGTGGAAATAAATTGGAATGAAAACAAATTAAGTGGAAATTGAATTGGATTAGAATGGTATTGAGAAAAATTGGATTAACAGTTTGGAGTCGAAAATGAAATTTGAAATCGAATTGGGCTTGGATAAGCGAATGGTTGTGTTGGAGATAAAGGTGATTTGAGTTTTATTGGGATAACATTTGTATATGCTGAATTAACAGCAAACGGAAATGATATAATGATATGCCCGACAAAAAGGTACCAGTTTATTGGGTATGAGATTTTAATGAGCCTGTTTGGCTGTTTGATTTTCTTTTGGTTGGAGATGGCCCAGAGAGGCGAGTTGGAGTTGGAGTTTGAGCTATTGACCAGTACAAAGGAGGTGCTAGCGAATTTTTTTTTTTGAAAAGTTGAGGTGTTAGAAAATTTTCAGGATTTTTGAAAATTTTCGTTGATAAGAATTAATTAACATTTAAGTTGGAATGGATTGTTCAGTTGAAACAGGAATTAAAAAGTAAGCGAGTAATTTTAAACAAGTCAATAGGTTTTGTTTTCTACCTTAGCAATTTCGAGGACGAAATTATTTTAAGTGGGGAAGAATGTAACTTCCCGTATTTTTATGATCGAATAATTAATTAATTTAATTATTTAAATAAAGGTTTGGTAATTTAAATATGACCAGAATTAAATAATAAGGAATATTTAATTAATATAGTAATTAAATAATATATTTAATTCAAAAATAATAAAAAATAGTGGAATTCAGAATACAGTGTGAATTGGATTATATATAAGGTATTATTCAGTTTAGAGTTGAATTATATTCACGAATATATTATTTAAAAGAAGTTTGAACGTAGAATTTTATTATAATTAAAATCGAGCTCCAAATGGCGCGGTAGTTCGCTATTTGGCGATTTGAACTTCAACTGGATATACAGGATCCATTTTAAATCGAATTTCTGTGAAACAAGAAAGGTTAGGAGCTGGTGAAGTATATATTTCTAGTGGAAGAGAAAAATCGGGATTTCGTCGTGTAGATTTTGATTTATGATCAAATCAAACTTTCAAATAGTCGCTATGGAATCATTTATAAACCATAACTATATATTTAATTATAATTAAATATTGGCTTCGAGTTTGGACAAATCCTTTGAGATGTAGGTATAATTTAATTTTTAGAATTTTACTGTAATTTTTATTTCGTAAAATAATCACTTTTTATTTTGGAGTATTTTACACCTTATATAAACATTTCGGGGTTTCACAGAATAAGTTAACGGACTGATATTGTTATACCTTTGGGATCGTGGTACATCGCTTGATACGATAGTATTTTTATTTTTTGTACATATCAGTCCGTACGTAAAACAAGATTTTTGATAGTGGGGTATGCCTTACTTTATAACTTAAACAAACACATCTCTGTTGATTCCAGTGCCTACGCGTTTGTTTTGATGCCAGTATAATTTTGATGACGTGTTCACATTTCTACCAAGTACTTGTTCATAAATATTAAAAACAAGCTCCATTATACATATTTCCGTGTTCGAAGACCCTGGTGTTTGCTGAAGAACAACCGCGTGAACATACATACGAGAATGAAACGCATGGAATTGCAATACTGTGGGTATGGAGAAGCACATAATATGGGTGTGAGGAGTTCAGATGTGGCTAACAAGCTGAATGAAAAAGGAAGCGTTAGCTTTTGGAGTGGGCTTCAACTACAAGCGTGGAGTGGCTGCCAACGGAAATAGAGATAGTGCATTTTTACAAAAGAGAGAGAGCAACAGGGAAGGAAATGGGTTTGAATGAGAGATTAGCGGTGAAGGGAGAGGAGCGTCATGTGGTGATGTGTGAAATTGTGGTGAAGTTCAAAATATAGATGTTGGTGGCGGATCTGATGCCTGAGGGGTACCTGAACGGTTTCGAATGGTACCAAAGCACTTTTTCAAGGATGGAGTGAGGTGGGTTTTCTAGTTCAAAATAAAGTGTTGGGAGAAGGTATGGGAAGGAGGACGGAAATAGCAGGACACGTTTAACCAAGAAGATTTAGGAGTACAGGCGCTGGGTCCTTTTGGATGTAGAAGTTGGGTTAGCGGATCTAAATGTGTTAGGTTCATGAACAATAAAGGGTGATTTGTGAAGGGAGATTTCGGTTTTTAACGTGGAGTATAGAAGAAGAGGGGATGCGGAAGGATTTGAAATTAGCATTGTTAATCCTCCTGGGGTTTGAAAACTAACGAGAAGGAGTTGTACAGTAGAAGGTGGACGGTTTGAGTAGTTGGGTTTATGGGCTGGGTACACAAGGTGAGGCCCATAAATTATTAAATGATTTAAGTCAGTTTGAAATATATATATATATATATATATATATATATATATATGAAACTTGTCGATATGATAACTTATCCATACATTATCAGAATTTCGCAAAACAAGATCTGACAGGATCGTAGGGACGAGAGATACCCGATGGAACTGACTGGGAGAGAATTCGACCTCATTACAATTTATTGCAAAATAAATTGTCCGTTTGAATCAACAGACGCGAATCGTTATTTAACGGTTAACGTGAAATGTGAGTAAAACTCACCAACTCTGAACAGTTCTATTTTTATAACGCATTCGTAGAACTGATAATTATCTGTTGATTGTTGTGCGTTAACTGTTTGGTTGAATTGCTAATGTATTGGTTGAAATTATAGATAACGATATATATATATAAATCGTTAATCAAATATTGATTATGTTTAGCAGAATATTTCATATTGAAATGAAATCGAAGTTAATTATATTGTTTAACATCTGCGATGCAGGGAAACAGGTTGGAGGAATCCAACTGGATTCCTCAACATTTATTTTACTGTTTTTCATATATTTTGATATATGATGTGATATATAATCTATTGTTGATTATATGGTTTTGAATGATATCCATCGTTGTTAATTGTTATTTTAAATACCGTGAGAATTACTGGGATGAAAAGGGGGATTTTCAAAGTATATTTGAAAATGAATTATTTATATAAAATCAATGGATTTTATATATAAAAGGAAAGTGATTTTATAAAAGAAAATAATTATAAAATCGAAGGATAAGTGATAAAAGGGAAATATTTACAAATATAAAAGGAAAAATATTGTGAAACAAATAGGAAAAAGAAATATTTATTTAGAAAATAAATATATAGAATCAAAAGGAGATATTTGTAAAACATGTACAAATAGAAATTGAAAAGAGAAATATTTGTAAAACATTTACAAATATAACAGAAAGAGAAATATTTGTAGAAACATTTACAAATAGAATTAAAAAGAAAATATTTATTTAGAAAATAAATAGAGTTATAAAAGGAATTTATTAGAAAATGAAAAGAATGTTATATAAGGAAATATTTGGCAAATGAATAGAATTTTACATAAGGAAAGTTTAGACCCGTGCTTCGGACACGGGTATAACATGATATGTATTTAAAGCAAGGATTTTCAATAGAATCTGTTTTAACTAATAGATTGAGAAGATTAATTTATAAATGATATTTTATAAATTAAATAAAATATTTATCATTGGATAAATGGAATATATATAAGTCAGGACTTATATAGGGAAGTAAGAAACGATTTCAACATCAATGTTTAAAACTAAATATAGACGTAGAGTAAATTAAAGGAGTTAATCAAAATGTGTTAATCAAAAGGAGTAATAAGAGTTAATCAATTATAGTTAATCAGTTAGAGTTAACCAGTTAAAGTTAATCAAATAGAGTTAATTGAAGAAAGGAGTTATCGAATATTTGTTATTCGAAAAGGAGTTAACCAAAAGGAGTTAATAAAAAAGAGTTAATCAGTTAGAGTTAACCAGATAGAGTTAATTGAACATAGTTAATCGGATTAGGATTAACTGAATATAAGATTTATTCAATTAGAGTTGATCAAATATTAGTTATTCGATAGGAATTAATCAAGTTGAGTTAAATAAGTCGAGTTAATCAAGTTGAGTTAAATAAGTCGAGTTAATTAAGTTAAGTTAGTCAAGATGACTTAATCAAACCGAGTTAATCCAAAGGAGTTAGTCGAATATTAGTTATTCGAATAGAGTTAAAGGATTATCGAATATAGTTTATTCGAATAGAATTAAAGGAAGGAGTTATCAATTTTAGTTTAATCGAAAGGAGTTATCAATCTTAGTTTAATCGAGAGGAGTCATCGAATATTAGTTATATGAGAGGAGTTAATCGAATTTAGTTATTCGAGAGGAGTTAATCGAATATAGTTATTCGAGAGGAGTTAATCGAGTTTAGTTATTCGAGAGGAGTTAATAGAATTTAGTTATTCGAAAAGGAGTAATCGAATATAAGTTATTCGAAAGGAGATTATCGAATATAGCGTAATCGAAAGAAAGAGATCGAATATAAGTTATTCGACGTGAGATAATCGAATATGAGTTATTCGAAGTGAGTTAATCGAATATGAGTTATTCGAAGTGAGTTAATCGAATATAGTTTATTCGAAAGAGTGAGTTAATCGAATATAAGTTATTCGAAGTGAGTTAATTGAATATAAGTTATTCGAAGGAAGTTAATCGAATATAAGTTATTCAAAGAGAGATAATCAAATATAGGTTATTCGAAGAAGAGTTAATCAAATAGAGATTAGAGAGTTATACGTTGAATTCAATTATATCGAATTCGGGAAAGTACTATTACTTTCCGGTTTTTAAATCAAGATTTATTTATTTATAAATAAATTAATTGTTAGGTTAATTATTCAAAGTAGAAATAAAAAGTTAGAATTATAAGTTAGATATTGCAGAAGTAGGATTTATAACGTTAACGTTATAATAAATGTTTTCATACAAGAAGTGGATTCGTAATCTGAATCTGAGAATTTGCGTAAGCAAATGATTGTAGAAATCGAAGGGTGAGCTTTAGCTATTGCAAAGTTAAGAACGTTGTTCAGTAAAGGTCTGAGAGGTAATTATACCCCAACTTGATTAACTTCCTTACTTAACTAAGAAATAGTTAAGGTTCGATGGCAAAGATTTATTTAGAGAAACAGTTAAGTAATAATTGATTTATGGGTTGAGCAGTCGTAACGATGTTTTATACAACGTTCGGTTGAAATACACATAAATGAGTTTTGGAAACGTTTTCCAAATATAATAAGTGATATTTTCTAATTATAGATTTTAAGGAAATAAGAATATATATATACATATAATTGTTTGATGACTCGATCGATAATTCCATTTGGAAATAAGATCGTTGTGTGTACACGGACATTTTTCATTTGATAGTTAAATCACCGACTATCAAAGTTTTTACCATTTTAACGTTGTTAATATGGAGAGACGAAGTAAAGTGCAAGGTTTGTTGTATAAATCTTAGGTAAAAATTGCCTAAGGTGGACATACTGAATAGTGCCTTCGGTTTGTCCAGTCCCATGACAACTTGTATGGACGAAGGTCTGACAGAGTATATCTAATAGATCGCGTAAGTTGATCTCTTCAAACTTATTTACGTTTGGTGGCGGAGGAATTCATTTCTCTTAGCTTTGTACCCGTGGTATTTTTGTTGAAATCAATTTGTGATTTGCCGGGTATGACGATGTGACTTTCAATGTGAATAAATGTGTGATTTGTCAGAGATAAGCGTAGCTTCTAGCCTCACATCCGGAAATGACAAAAGTCGGGCAGACAGCATGGCTATGTAGGTCGCACCTATTAGGATGTATAATCACCTGCTCTAGAGTTTCATTTACTTCTAAAAATCTATTGTCGATGTTGTCCCATTCGGGAAACGGTTGCTGATCCCAACCGTTGGTGATAAACATTCGATGCACTCAAGCGAAATGAGTGGTCGGTCATGTGTGGTCAGGTTGCAAGTTGTTCTTGTTGAACCCAGTGTATTCCTCTCTAGAGGTAGACTATCGGAAGGTGGTTCAATACCTTGTCATAGTTGGAAATCCATTACCCAGTACATGCTTGCAGTTTTGATTATATACTATATATGTAGAACGTGAGATGAAAGCGTTTCTGCTAGATGATTATTATATTGTGGTTGATAGACACTATTATAATATCAATGAGTTTTGATATCAAATTTATTTTGGAATCTCATAAAGGAAAAACCCGTTTCGTTATACGGCATGGTCTTATGAGATATCGTTTAATGGCTCAAACTGTTTTAAACTGTTTTACTCGTACCAGTCCCATGACTGACCCGGAGTTTATTTTGTTTTGTTTCCGCTAAACTCTTGGGTGCCCAATTTTATACGGGCAGTCAAGTAGTCGGGATTTACAGATACTTGAAGAGCTGGAGTAGGTGGCTTCAGGATCATATAGCTATTGCTTATTTCCGATGTGTTGTAAGTGTTGTACTTTGGAAATGATATGTATATTCAAGTACAGATTTATATTTCAAAGTTATGATATATATTATATGTTATTCATTCCGCTGTGAGGTTCGTGTTACTCTGATGTTGTGTTCTTCTTCTTCTTCTTCTTCTTTTATTCTAAGTTTCTATCTTATCTATTCTCACCCTCTAATTTCTTTCATTAACTACCGGTATTTTCGATCCTTGGATGTTCGATATGTGTTGTATATCGGATAACCAAGATCGACTTTTTCCTGGACGTTACAGGAGTGCTTTTCAAAAAATAAATCTGATCCCGGTCTCTTCGTATTGACATCAGAAGTATAAAGTAAACTGAAACTTTGATAGCCGGTGATTTAACTATCAAAGAAACATCCATACAACCAATGATCCTATTTCCAAATGGAAATTCTACCGATCAACCATCAAGTTACATTAGGCCCTTTAAAATCAATTTCTTATTAAGTTATCATTACCTAATTTCCCATATCATTCCTGATATTCCTCAAAATCCATTTATCCTTTCATTCTTCTTAGAAAACATTTCCAAGTATTATAAATTCATATTTTTCCATATTCGAGAAAACAGACGTTATTAACATTGGAAAACATTTCCAGTTTCCATTTGATAACTTCTCATTAATCACATCATTTCATATTCTATACTTAGAAAATATCTCAGATTTTATTTGGAAAACATTTCCAAAATCCTTTTATTGAATTAATTGATGTTAGATAAAACATCGTTATTATAACTTAACTCATTAATCATTTATTGTGTCACTAACCAATCCTAGCTACTGAACCTTAACCATTCCTCAATCAATCACAAAGTCAATCAAGTTGGGGTATAATTACCTCTCAGGCCTTAACTGAATAACATTATCAACTTCGAAATTGACAAGGCTCACAACTTCAAATTCCAACAAAAACATTGCCAACACAACTCTCTAATTCAGTTTAAAAATCTACTTCTTTTGCAGAAAACATCGATTATAACGATAGCGTTATAATCCTAGTTTCTAAAATATTTAATTTTTAAAATATAATTTTTATTCGTTAATTTAAATTAATTAATTAATAAAAAATAAGAAATCTTGATCAAAAAAGAAAGTAAGAAGTACTTCCCTTAATTCGATGTAGTCGAATTCCAATAATTAATTCTCTTTCGAATAATCTATATCCGATTAATATTCTGAACTTCGGAATAAGCTACCATTTTAGGTTAACTCAAATTGCCATTGAATTATTTCCATGCCCAAAGATTTTCTTTTAATTGTTATTCACTTTCAAATACGAAATTCATTCCTTAATGGGGATCTAGACTCGTTTATCAAATCTACTAGATTTTTTACTTGTAAATATCATTATAGATTCAAATCGAGTCACTTTATAAATCCACATCATATTATAATTTTCGTTTATAAAAATTGCTACTAACACCTCTCTATTTATATCAAATAATTCAAAAATCCTTTTTAAACGTATTCGCAAGCTTATCATTCCATAACTTCTAGGATCAACTTTATTTGATTTATACAACCTCCTTCCCGTTTAACAATTCTAACTTGAAATAATTTTAAATTATTCCAAAACATAAGGTTGTATTATCATAGCTACAAATATTGAAATATTATCTTCTTTACTTATTTCATTTAAATTACATAATTTAAATATCCTTTCTGAAATATAACACATTAAAATTAGACATAATCGAATTTTAATTATAAATCCCTTTGATTTATCTCAATTTATTCTATATTGCGAACTTTGGAATAAAACCCATCTTTTTCTTTCCAAAATGATTTCTCAATTCCCTTTCTCATTCCAAATTCCATTTTTTAAATCTCAAATTTCTCTTCTACATTCGAAAATATTTTACGGTATTAAAATACCAAATTTCTGGGGCCTTTGTAAGTCAAATACAATCTAATCAATCACAGATTTTATATCACATCATATATCACAATTGATGAAAAATAGTAATATAAATGTTGAGGAATCTAGTTGGATCCCTCTAGTCTATTTTGCTGCATCCACAGATGTTAATCATCATAATTAACATCAGTTTCATTCCAATATGATATATCATAAAATCAATATTCAATTAACAATTTATATATATAACTATAATAGCCATTTCAACTAATTCATCGACCATTCATCCAAACAACCATCACACAACATAAAATTACTATAATTTAAAACTCGTTTATATAAAATATTAACGAGCCAGAGTTAGCAAGTTTACTCACGTTGGTTCACAATTAACGACTCTGCTTTTGTTTCGTTTAAAATCAAACGAGCATTTGATTTTATCACCAAATTTTTGTAGCCCTGTTCTCAACCATATCGGTTCCATAATGTAGATCTTGTCGCTACAATTCCAATGTGCCCAGTTTCATCCAAATGTGATGATATATGCATAAGATATGACCATTATAATTTTATGATTTAATTTAGTTAACTAACTCCTTAAATAAATAAATAATTAAACAAATTATGTTCTAATCCTTAATTACTGTTTATCGTTTATGCTTCTTCTCCCACATATAAATGCAACCCCTAATTCTTGAAACCGTGTAGCGAACTCGATTTCCTCCACCCTATAACACGCTGCGCATCTCCTCCTCCTAGTAAGGTTTCCAGGCAACACACAAAAGAAAACCCGTAACACCCTACGTCCGTTAATGTCACTCACAAATGGAATGCATTAAGTTTCGTGAAGCGTTATAAGTAAACAAACATGGAATATTACAAGATAGATATAATTAAGATAGTAGCGGAAATTCAAATTTTTTATTTCAAACACAATTCATACAACGTGGTTCAAAATACAATAAGTCACAAAAACCATTACAACAATATGACTTCTGTCTTTTACCATCAGAGTACATAAATACTTAAAAGAAAACATAATTACCCAAATAAAAGAGACAAAGCCATAGTAGAGGTAAAAACTTAAGCCATACTTCGAAAGCAGCTCTAGTATGAGTCCTGACTAAGCCTAAGTGTTTCGTCCCTGAGAACCTAGGGGGAAACAGAAGAAAGAAGGAGAAACAGAAGGGTCAGACAAAAAGTCTGGCGAGTCCAGTGACTTTTAGCAAGTAAATAAACAAAAGTAGCATGACAGGCATATAAAGTGGATAAGAGAGATCACTACATAAATGGTAGGTGTGACAAGGTAGACGGGATAAGGTGTATTTGCTTCTAATGATTACTCTGCACTATTACAAGATTAACTAGAATGAGGTGATCCCTTCCACTATAAGGTGGTAGACATAGGGCATACGTCCAAATGTACCCTAACCACTATCCTAATCGATCGGCTCCCTACTCCATAGATACTCTGTCCCGACCCCACAGTAGGATGTATCACGTCCTAAAGTGGCAACCACTCACTAATATGCACAGCCCCATATCTACACGTGTCACGGTTGTCATATCCACCTCTGCCCGGCTCATGCATGCACATGGCCTGGTCGGTTTGCGCCGCCCACACCGTCTTCCTCGTTTGGATCTCTTACATTCAGTCAGTAAGCGTGCCCCCTCTTCGCCTAGTACGGAGTACTTTATTTGATACCTACTCCGGGTTACTGACTGAAATGGGTCCCACACAATATGATACAAGCTTTCCCCTTTGTCTTGTATCCCCCACTAGGTTTTCACTGACTATGTATACCACGAGGTGTCTTTAATTACATAGCCTCATTATTTCTACAAGTTATGCTTACCCTAAAAGGTGTCTTTAATTACATAACTTTATTATTTCCTCCGGTTATGTATACCACTAGGTGTCTTTAATTACATAACCTAATCGGGTTAAGTTGTGGGCCTATATGTAAATATTACCCATCTCCTCCAAGTTTGCTTAACCCATCCACTATCCAATCAATTTACTAAAACATAACTTTAGTTCACAATCGTACAATCCCTATGGATTAGATTTGGTTAAGTAGCTCAATTTATTAACATGTCCATTTATGGTTTATAATGTTCTAGACCTCCCACATTAGGCCTACAACTTGTGGATGTTGGATATGCTGGTCGGGTTCAGGCAGACTTATTCCACAGTTGGGCCTAACCTCGTGTCATAGCCCGATTCGTATTTGCGCACTTAGACCTCTCACATTAGGTTCAACATTAGTGGTTGCTGGATATACCGGTCGGGTCCGGCAGACTTCCACCACTAATGCAACCTAACCTCGTGTCATAAGTGCAATTGGAATTCCTAATTGTAATTACTAGACATTCCATTTTTATCCAATTCTAACCTATGTCTTAATAGGTGATTATGTCCCCACTTTCCCCCTTTTGAATTATATATCCAACTCATGTTTATATTCAAATTATGCGAATAATAACCTTTTTCCCTCCCCGTTGCCTAACTAGCATGTTCACACAATTTACGGCATGTATAGGCTAATTAATAGCCTAATTAATAGCCTAATCATAAACGATAAAAAGGGAAGTTAATGGAAATATGACAAAGGTGAATGTTTTAACATAACTAACATAAACATATACTAACATGGTGAACATATAAGCATGAATCTAATGAAATTATGGCAGTTAATTAGTTGTAGCATAGTAAAGGTGATAAGATGAACATGACAAGATCTAAATTTAATTTAGATGTCCAACAAGTTCAGATCTTATATGAGAAGCACAAGGGGATCCAAATAATAAACTAGATCTGATTAATAATTTAGGTATCCACATAATACAGATCTAATAGGTAAAAGTAGATCTAACAAATAGGGATTAAGATCTACATCATAGAATGTCCACATAATTCAAATCTAATAGATTATAAGATGATCTACACAATTAAGGTTTAAGATTCACATCATGGCATGTGATAGGAGTTATAACAAATCTAGCAAGATAAAGATTTAGATCAATAGTTAAAATAGATCTAGCAAAAATAATAGAATGCCACAAGGGTTACAACAGATCCAACAAGATTGAGATTTAGATCCAAATCCTAACCAATTTAGAATGTCATATGTTCATGATTTACAATGGATCTGATATAATTTAGGCATATGAACAAATCCAAGTCATAGTCGTGTCATATTTACTTTTAGATATTCAAATCTAAAAGCAACTAGAAACTCACAATGTTAGGATTAGAAAATATAAGACGAATGGATCTTGCATCTCTAGGTTTGATTTGCAAAACTGAAAGTAGTATGGCATTAACAGATCCAATTCAGTTCAGACACCGGCAGAGTTTGGCCACCATGAATTCTCAATGAAGAAAACATGAGAAATGGCCACATATATGTAGCTGCCAGATTCCCTGAAACCGACTGCCACATCAGCCCTAGGGGTGACAACAACCCTGTGGGTGGGTCAATACATGGGTCGATACCCTTTAATGGGGGTTGACCGAGGTGTCGACATCCCTCTAGGGTGTCGACCCCCAAGAGCGGGAAACCTGCCGCCACTTTTCATTTTTTGAATTCGAACTATTCTTGATAAAATTCTGACTCATCTCTGACTCATGTGTGTGTATATATATATATATTCTTTCTACGTGTATACAAATTTAAAACTCTCATAACTTCTTCATATGATGTCCGTTTTACGCAAATCAAATGTCTATCTTGACCAGAAATTCGAGACGGACGCAATGGCGCAGTCCGTTTTCCTTAATTCTGAATATTAAATTAATTATTATTTAATTTATCCTCTTTAATTTTTACAAAGTTATGGGGTGTCACATTATCCCCTACTCGAAGGATTTTGCCCCGAAATCTCTAAGTTGAGAAGAATGCATATCCTTCCATCCATCATCCATCTACTTATCCATCAATCACTGGTATCCATTGTCCTTAAAGATTTCTAATGCTTATATGAATATATACAAAGGTGTGTGTATATGTCCAAACACTAATGCGATGATCAAGCGGTCTACTGATTCAGTTGACCTCCTTAATGCAATGTATGTTAGTGCCATGAATCCAATATATATGTAAATAAACCTACTATAGTATGTAAGTTCTATTTGTGTGCACACTCATTCGTCTAAATGAAGCATCCATGTGGTAATACATCCATTTCCATCCATAAAAGAAAAGAAAATGCACACACATCCATATGCAGTATGAGAGTGATTGAGCCGATCTAGCGCCTAATGTGTGTGTGTATGCGTCCAAAGGCAACCACTAGCAAACACTTGTATCCACTTGCATCCATCAAAAATAACAAGTCTCAAACACATGTTTACATCCGTAAGATTCCTATCTAAAGGTCGAAAATACTATGCATAAGATATACGCAAATGATAGAAACAAGCACTGACAAAACTTTGGAAAAGGAGTTAAGAACATACCCTCGAAAAGAAAAGGGTACGAAGCGCGAATCCTGTCTTCGGTCTCCCAAGTCGCATCCTCTGGGTTATCTCCCCATTGAACCTTTAGCAACTTGATCTCTTTATTGCGTAGCTTCTTAACTTCTGATCCAAGAATACATGAAGGAACTCACCTGACTGTCGCCTCCCGTTCCACTTCTACTTCTTCCAACACACTCGGCTCAACAATTATTGCGGTGTCATGCAGACATTTCCGCAAATGAGAAACGTGGAAAACATCATGAATGCCAGACAAATTTTCTGGAAGCTTTACTTATTGGCCAGTCCTCTCGGTTATGGGAAATGGTCCCACAAACTTGGGCGCCAACTTCCCTACTGACCCAAAGCGAACCACATTCCTCAAAGGTGATACTTTGATAAAAACTAAGTCTTCCACCTCAAAATCGATGTTAGTTCTTCTCTTGTCTGCATAGGACTTCTGCCTATCTTGAGCTGTCTTCATCCTCCGTCACTAAGGTCAATCTATTCTGATGTTTCCTTAACCATATCTGGTCCAAATAATAATCTTTCTGTAGATTCCCACCAACAAGTTGGTGATCTACAGGGTCACCCGTATAATGCTTCGAAGGGTGCCATGCCGATGCTGGACTGATAGCTGTTGTTATAGGAAAATTCTATTAAATGTAACACCCCGAATTTTAGTTAATACTAAAATTCACTAATTACAGAATAAATAATCTCAGATGTGGGAATTAAGGGAAACGGGCTGCGTTATTGTGTTCGTCTCGGAAAAATACGCAAAATAGAGTCCGAGTTTTTGAAAATCGGAGTCCGTATGGCCCAGTTATGGCCCGATGAAGTTTGCAGAAAATTCAAAACTTAAAACAGAATTAAGAATTTAAAATTCAGATTTTAAATTGGACAGGTGGGGTCAGGCGGGAAAAATCCCGCCCTACCCATGTCGACAGGGCTGTCGACAGGCCTGTCGACAGGGGTGTCGACTTGCCTGTCGACTTGCCTGTCGACAGGGGCGTGGCGTCCAGTGAACCTGGGTGCACCAGGTTGGGTTCTAAGCTGGCATAGAGAGCTGGTTCTAGAGATTTCCTAAATCTAAGGGTCCTAATCCAATCTAGGGTTAATCTAAGGGTCTAAAATGCAACCTAATCCTATAAATAAGACCCTAACCCTACCCTAATTCATTCATAATTAAATCTAGTAACTAAACTATGGCAAAATGAAACTTGGTCATGGCCTCCACAAATCAATGAAGAGAGTTGCAAGCTAATCAACCCCTAATCATCTTCTTCTTCATATTTGGCAACTAGTTTTACTTCATGAGTTTTCTAATCTTAGTTTTGGTGAGTTCCTATGGTTTTAATAATCAATTGTTAAATTGATTATGGTAGGATGTGATAATACATGGCTACGTTTGTGGATAAATGTGTTTATGCAAGTTTGTATGATATGTGATTTGCAAGTTTTATGTTAAATGCAAGTTTAAGGCCATGTTTTATGATGCAAAACACTATGTTAAACATTTATGCATATGTAACATGTTATGCAAACTATATGTGAGAATATATGCAAGTTATATGTAACATGATATGCAAGTTATGCATGTGATTTTATGCATGCTAAGTATTTGATGTTATGCATGCTAAGTATTTGATGTTATGCATGCTAAGTATTTGATGTTATGCATGCTAAGTATTGGGTTTTATGCATGTTAAGTGTTTGGGTTTATGCAGGTTAAGTGGTGGGTTTATGCATAATAAGTATTTGATTTTATGCATAATAAGTATTTGATTCTATGCATGATAAGTAAGTGGTTTTATGCATGCTAAGTGTTTGGTATTATGCATAAATCATGACATGCAAGTTTACCCTTTTAAAAATGGTATATACATATGCAAGATGGCACCTTTATATGCTATGCATGTTTACCCTCCTTTAAGATGCAAGTCATATATGCAAGTTCGACATATTATGCAAGTTATGCTTACATGCAAGCTCAACATGTTATGCAAGTTATGTGCATGATGTTATGTAGGTTATGTGCATGTTGTTATGCAAGTTCATATGCAAGTTATGTGTATGAGGGTATGCAAGTTATGTGCATAGTGTTATGCAAGTTAAGTTAATGAGATTATGCAAGTTATGAGCATGATGTTATGCAAGTTATGTATATGCTTAAATGCGAGCTTAATGTGATATGCAAGTATGTGAATGTTTATGCAAGTATATGAATGCCCATGCAAGTATGTGAATGCTTATGCAAGTTATGTGTAGGCTTAAATGCATGTCTAACGTGTTATGGAAGTTATGAGAATGCTTATATGCAGGTTCAACATGTTATGCAAGACATGTGTATGATAATGTGCAAGTTTGGGTTAAATGTGGTGGGGTTAATATATGCTCATATATGCAAGTTGACATCCTCTTAACCCATGACAAAGTTGTATGCTAAACCCATGATAATTGTGATGGATCTTCCCCTTTATTATGTCATGAAATGAGAACGATTTACGTGGGGAAACGATGGGGTTGGTAAATATGTTAATTAAAGCATGGTTGGGTATGATTAAACATACCATAAAAATAAATTACCATAAGTGGGAATTTACCTATTGAGTTAGGTCTACCCCATGGGAATTTACCTATTGAGTTAGGTCTACCCATGTTATGGAAAACTTGATATTAATTAGGGATAATTAATATGGGGGTGATTAATTAGGTGTAATTAATCGACTAAGACACGAGGTTGGACTCATTTGTAGTGTAAAACTGCCCGGACCCGACCGGCTTAACCAGTTGCTACAAATGTCAGCCCAATGTGAGAGGTCTTAGCCACAAATTAAATATGTGATTAAGGTAAAGACACGAGGTTAGACTCTGTTATGACGTAAGACTGCCCGGACTCTACCGGCTTAACCAGGCGGTCATAACAGCCAGTCTAATGTGGGAGGTCTTTATGGGAGATCACGGTCTTAATTAATTAAGAAACACTTAACCATATGAGCATGTAGTGGGACATGAGGGGTTAAGTGGGTGCCTTGGGTGGCATGTAGTAACTAGTGGGGGTGCCTTGGGTGGCATGAGGAAACTAGTGGGTTGCCTTGGGTGGCAATAGAAAATACGATTAGAATACTTAACCAAAGTGGAACATGTAATTAAACATGATTAAAGGGTTAAGTAAGTGCCTTGGGTGGCATGTGGGAATCAAGTAAGTGCCTTGGGTGGCATGTGGGAATCAAGTGAGTGCCTTGGGTGGCATGCGGAAATCTAGTGGGCGCCTTAAGTGGCAATTAAAATATAATTAGATGACTTAACCAAACCTTAACGTGTAAGGGGGCATGATTATAAAAAGAGGTTAAGTGGGATGCACTAGATTAATGACAAGCTTAAGTAGTAGCTTGTGGGGGCCCATTTCAACCAATATCCCAAATGTATCTTTGTGGGCTCGACCCATGTCGAGTGACGGGACACGCATATTGGGCTTGATTATAAGAGGCCAAAACGGGGTAGCGGTGGCAACGCAAGTCCAACGGGTTTCATATGCGTGTGTGGGCCCGAGCTGGTAGATAAGCCGTTGTTGCATCGTGTAGATATAAAGCCGTGCACCGTTGATAGTATTGGGTAGCCACTTTAGGGGAGTGATACACCCCACTGTGGGACCAGCACGGGTATCTACGTTAGGGAGCCGATCGCTTGGGGGTAGTGGGTACACCTAGTAAAGATAGGGGCAGACGGCACCTATGTAGGGGTACACGAAACTACTGGGTAAGATAACTAGGTACACCTAGTGGAGGTAGGGGCAGACGGCACCTACGTGGTCAGCTAGAAGTACCAGAAGCTATTAGTTATACTTTCTAAGTCTTTAAGTGGGATCAACCTTTAAGTAGGAATTACTCTTGGTGGGTAGAACTGGTGTGGTGCAGTGTAGGATTTACCCTTGGGTGGGTAGGTCTGGGGTGGTGTAAGCTAGTAATTATCCTTGGGTGGATAAATACGTCGTTTCGATTATCGAAGTACATCCTGTGTTTTGTGGGCTACTTATTGTAGTCATTATCCCCAGAGGTACCGTATCTTGTTTATATCATACCCTAATTACTTTAATGGTTGTATTGTTAGGGTTATAGGACTCACTCAGACTTATGTCTGACCCCGTTGTTGTTTATCTTTTTCCCCACCCTCAGGTTATCAGAGTGGACTTAGCACTAGTGGGCTTGGACCAGACCGCTATATCTATCTTTTGGGGCTTGGGCGGTAGAAGTAAAGCTTGGTTTATCTTTTGGCTATTGTCTATGTAATGGGATTATGTACTTCTATTTTATCAGGATGGATATTATGTACTTGACTCTTGTTATGGTTTTGTGATGTAACCAAACATGTTTTGTTGATGAAATGATGTTTTAAATTTTCAAGTATTACTTATATCTGTCCTGTTGTAATTTTTCTGTTCTATACTCACTAAAAATACTCCACCAAAACTAAGGCATTCCCTTTATGAGTGACCTTAGCGGGTGTGGGGTGTTACACGTGGTATCAGAGCTTAAGGTTACCGGAACGGATAAAATTTTTAGAAAAACTATTTTCTAAGAATATTTTTGAAAGGAGTATTTTCGAAAACATGTCTTTTAAGAGAAAAGTTTTTGAAAGAAAAGCATAATCCCCAATAGCCATATCTATATCTTTCGAATTCTCCATTTTGAATCTCTTCCTCTCTCTCATTTTGAGTTTCCCCTCCGTGTATAGATGATCTTTCTAAGATGGATAAGGATGAAAACCACTTCAAGGGACTTAGACGTTGGTTCAAGAAGAGAGGAAGGCTCAAATAGTTGTTTGGTTAATGAAGGATGGGAGGTTACGATTGGAGAATAGGGAAGAAGAAGGCTAGTAGTTATCCTTTTGGGAGGAGTAGGACACCTTATTAGGATTGTCCAAAGGAGCAAGGGCAAGGTATGGAATCTTCTGGAGGGTAATTGTATTCCCTCACGACTAGGGTACCAGATGGGGATAAGACCGTCTAGGTTGGAATTTGGATTTCTTTATTATCCGATTCAAACTTTATTTGATCCTGATATATCGAGTTCGTTTATCTCACCATTGATAGTTGAGTCACTGCACTTAGACACCAGTTTGGTTGATGATCCCTTAGTTGTTTCAAACCCAATTGGGGCTCCATGAGGTGTTTGGGTTTGAAAGTCTCTATACGTAGCGTTGAGTTTAGATGTGATGCTTGTTGGGCTTCACGGGCTATGGGTTAGTTTTGGGCATGGACTGGGTATCCAGTAGGGGTGCCGTTTTTGATTTTGAAGGGAGAGTTGTTAGGCTTATGACCCGTTTGGGTAACACTCTCGAGATCTCTTGTAATCCCATAGAATCTGTTATGCTAAGTTATCTAGAATCGCTTGACATGTCGGTCTAGAGTTTGTGATCTGTTAGAGCGGTCCGGGAATACCCGGATGTGTATAAGGAGGTGAAGGGCTTACCTCCGAAGCAGGAAATTGACTTCCAAATATATCTGGTGAGTAAGGCTAAACCAGTACCTTGGCCAGTGTGCCACGTGGCTCCTCGTGAGAGGAGGGAACTCCATAAGTAAGTAGGCGATTTGCTTGAGAAGGGGTTCATAAGATGAAGTATATCGGAGTGGGGCGCTCCAGTAGTTTTTGTTACGAAGGCGGATGGGTCCCTCAGACTTTGTGTAGGCTAAAGAGGATTAAATAAACTCACAAAGAAGAATAGATACCCATTGCCGAGGATTGATGATCTGTTTGATCGGTTAGCTGGCGCTTCAGTATTTTTATGGTAGGACTCAGCCACGGGATTTCATCAGTTGAGAGTGGCTGAAGATAGTACAGAGAAGACTGCCTTTAGGACTCCGGATGATTTTTTTTATGAGTGGCTGGTGATGCCATTGGGTTTGACGAACGCCCCCGTATACTTTGATGATTTGATAAGAAGGGTGTTCAAGGAGTACCTAAATAAGTTGTGATGGTCTTTGTGGATGACATCTTGGTCTTTTCTAGGAGCAAAGCCAGTTAGGGAAAAACGGTGGTTTTGGAGTAAGACTGGCGAGGACATCCAGGGTTGGACAAGGGGCTTAATTATTTAGCCGTTTTTACTAGTATCATCTCACGTAGGTCGTCTGAATTCGAAGGAGGTATCCCTTGGGTGTTTGTCTGATATTGGTTTAGGCCTTTGGGGCTTGCATTTGGGGGAATGCCGAGTTCGACTAGGGTGGTCTGCGTGAGGGATGGATAGTTGTGATGATTTTGGATGATATCCTGGTGGAGAAGAGCATGCCCTACATCCTAGGGAAGTGTTGGAGGCTCTTCGAGCGCATAATCTTAGGCCAGTAAAAGTGGATGGGATTCTTAGCATCCTATGGGTTTGAGATAGCGTATACCCCTGGCAAGGGTAACATGGTAGCGGACACCTTAAGTAGAAAAAGGGTTGTCCTCGAGTTTGTGGTTCGTTGAACGAAGGAGCCTAGAGTTTATTTCTATGTTGGATTTCAGACCTTCCGTTAATTGTGTACCCGGTTTGCTAGCTTCCTTGGAAGTTAGACCTACTCTTTTGGGGCAAATTGTAGAAGCACAGAGGGACGACCCACAGTTGGTTGAGTTAGTAGAAAAGCTCATAAGGGGGAAGTCGTCCAGCCATTTGAGTAGGTACACCCTAGATGATAGGGGGTGCTTGTGTAGAGACGGTAGACTTTGTGTACCGCGAGACGAGGGTTTGAGGAAGGTTGTTCCTGATAATGCACACCGTTTTAGGATGACCATTCATCCCGGTGGGGACGAGATGTACCAAGACATGAAAAGGACTTTCTTCTGGGCTGGTATGAAGAAAGATGTGGCCGAGCATGTCGCTCGATGTTTGGTGTGCCAACGAGTGAAGACGGAGTGAAAGAAACCAGTTTGGTTGCTTCACCCATTGGAGGTTCCGCAATGAAAGTGGGACAGCGTCTCGATGGATTTTATTGACGGGTTACCCAGATCGAGAAAGAGTAATACAGGAATTTGGGTGGTGGTAGACAGACATACTAAGAACACCCAATTCATACCTGTGAAGAGTAAGTGGACTGCTCCATGGCTAGCTTCTGTATATTTTCGAGAGATAGTTCGATTGCATGGGGTACCCTCTAGCATAGTGAGTGATCGAGATCCTATCTTCACTTGAGAGTTTTGGAAGAGGTTGCAAGAGGCGGTAGGGACTCAGTTGTGTTTGAGTACTGCATATCATCCTCAGACGGATGGCCAGACCGAGAGGGTGAATCATATTTTAGAAGACCTTTTGAGGCTATGTATCTTGGATCTTGGAGGTACATGGGAGGAGCATCTTCCATTGGTGGAGTTGCCCGACAGACTTAGTGGTGTACATGATGTATCCCATGGGAGGAAGTGCCTACATAAGACCGCAGAGGTGGTAGGGCCAAGTTTGCTTAGAGAGATGGAAGTAGAGCGTGATGCGACGATTCGACGAGCTCCTACTTGCATCCTTGGGTCAGAGATTTGGAAGATGAGAAACAGAGAGGTTCAACTAGTCAAAGTACAAAGGGAAGATGAAGAGAGCGACGCTACCTGGAAGACGGAAGCGAAGATGCGTTCGAGGTACCCTTTTCTATTGGAGGGTATGTCCTTTTGCTTCTCCTTCATCGCATATCTTGTGCTTATCTTATCTTTGGTATGTCCTCTCGTTGGTACCTTTGACCTTTAGATAGGGTAAACCTATGGTTGAAACATGTGTTTGAGACATGTTATGGTTGATGGATGCAAGTGGATGCAAGTGTTTGCTAGTGGTTGCTCGTGGATGCATATACACACACTCTAGGCACTAGATCGGCTCAATCACTTCATATTGCATATTGCATAAAATTGTGTGTAGGAAACTATATTTATGGATGTATAATGATTGTGTTATCATATGGATGATGCATTTTGGTGAATGATTGTGCACTCATGTAGATATCGTATGTGTCGATAGGGTTTTCTCGCATACATAATGGATGCATGACACTATCATGGCTTGCATATGTTCATACAGTAGATAGGGAACATATACACACACTTTTTGCATATGCTCATACATCATTAGAAATTGTTTTAAGGACAATGGATGCCCGTGGTTGATGATTTGAGTAGGTGGTTGTTTGGATGGTAGGATATGCATTCTCCTTAGCTTAGAGATTTCGGGGACGAAATCCTTTAAGGTAGGGAGAATGTAACACCCCGAATTTTAGTTAATACTAAAATTCACTAATTACAGAATAAATAATCTCAGATGTGGGAATTAAGGGAAACGGGCTGCGTTATTGCGTTCGTCTCGGAAAAATACGCGAAATAGAGTCCGAGTTTTCGAAAATCGGAGTCCGTATGGCCCAGTTATGGCCCGATGAAGTTTGCAGAAAATTCAAAACTTAAAACAGAATTAAGAATTTAAAATTCAGATTTTAAATTGGACAGGTGGGGTCAGGCGGGAAAAATCCCGCCCTACCCATGTCGACAGGGCTGTCGACAGGCCTGTCGACAGGGGTGTCGACTTGCCTGTCGACTTGCCTGTCGACAGGGGCGTGGCGTCCAGTGAACCTGGGTGCACCAGGTTGGGTTCTAGGCTGGCATAGAGGGCTGGTTCTAGAGATTTCCTAAATCTAAGGGTCCTAATCCAATCTAGGGTTAATCTAAGGGTCTAAAATGCAACCTAATCCTATAAATAAGACCCTAACCCTACCCTAATTCATTCATAATTAAATCTAGTAACTAAACTATGGCAAAATGAAACTTGGTCATGGCCTCCACAAATCAATGAAGAGAGTTGCAAGCTAATCGACCCCTAATCATCTTCTTCTTCATATTTGGCAACTAGTTTTACTTCATGAGTTTGCTAATCTTAGTTTTGGTGAGTTCCTATGGTTTTAATAATCAATTGTTAAATTGATTATGGTAGGATGTGATAAGACATGGCTATGTTTATGGATAAATGTGTTTATGCAAGTTTGTATGATATGTGATTTGCAAGTTTTATGTTAAATGCAAGTTTAAGGCCATGTTTTATGATGCAAAACACTATGTTAAACATTTATGCATATGTAACATGTTATGCAAACTATATGTGAGAATATATGCAAGTTATATGTAACATGATATGCAAGTTATGCATGTGATTTTATGCATGCTAAGTATTTGATGTTATGCATGCTAAGTATTTGATGTTATGCATGCTAAGTATTTGATGTTATGCATACTAAGTATTGGGTTTTATGCATGTTAAGTGTTTGGGTTTATGCAAGTTAAGTGGTGGGTTTATGCATAATAAGTATTTGATTTTATGCATAATAAGTATTTGATTCTATGCATGATAAGTAAGTGGTTTTATGCATGCTAAGTGTTTGGTATTATGCATAAATCATGACATGCAAGTTTACCCTTTTAAAAATGGTATATACATATGCAAGATGGCACCTTTATATGCTATGCATGTTTACCCTCCTTTAAGATGCAAGTCATATATGCAAGTTCGACATATTATGCAAGTTATGCTTACATGCAAGCTCAACATGTTATGCAAGTTATGTGCATGATGTTATGTAGGTTATGTGCATGTTGTTATGCAAGTTCATATGCAAGTTATGTGTATGAGGGTATGCAAGTTATGTGCATAGTGTTATGCAAGTTAAGTTAATGAGATTATGCAAGTTATGAGCATGATGTTATGCAAGTTATGTATATGCTTAAATGCGAGCTTAATGTGATATGCAAGTATGTGAATGTTTATGCAAGTATATGAATGCCCATGCAAGTATGTGAATGCTTATGCAAGTTATGTGTAGGCTTAAATGCATGTCTAACGTGTTATGCAAGTTATGAGAATGCTTATATGCAGGTTCAACATGTTATGCAAGACATGTGTATGATAATGTGCAAGTTTGGGTTAAATGTGGTGGGGTTAATATATGCTCATATATGCAAGTTGACATCCTCTTAACCCATGACAAAGTTGTATGCTAAACCCATGATAATTGTGATGGATCTTCCCCTTTATTATGTCATGAAATGAGAACGATTTACGTGGGGAAACGATGGGGTTGGTAAATATGTTAATTAAAGCATGGTTGGGTATGATTAAACATACCATAAAAATAAATTACCATAAGTGGGAATTTACCTATTGAGTTAGGTCTACCCCATGGGAATTTACCTATTGAGTTAGGTCTACCCATGTTATGGAAAACTTGATATTAATTAGGGATAATTAATATGGGGGTGATTAATTAGGTGTAATTAATCGACTAAGACACGAGGTTGGACTCATTTGTAGTGTAAAACTGCCCGGACCCGACCGGCTTAACCAGTTGCTACAAATGTCAGCCCAATGTGAGAGGTCTTAGCCACAAATTAAATACGTGATTAAGGTAAAGACACGAGGTTAGACTCTGTTATGACGTAAGACTGCCCGGACTCTACCGGCTTAACCAGGCGGTCATAACAGCCAGTCTAATGTGGGAGGTCTTTATGGGAGATCACGGTCTTAATTAATTAAGAAACACTTAACCATATGAGCATGTAGTGGGACATGAGGGGTTAAGTGGGTGCCTTGGGTGGCATGTAGTAACTAGTGGGGGTGCCTTGGGTGGCATGAGGAAACTAGTGGGTTGCCTTGGGTGGCAATAGAAAATACGATTAGAATACTTAACCAAAGTGGAACATGTAATTAAACATGATTAAAGGGTTAAGTAAGTGCCTTGGGTGGCATGTGGGAATCAAGTAAGTGCCTTGGGTGGCATGTGGGAATCAAGTGAGTGCCTTGGGTGGCATGCGGAAATCTAGTGGGCGCCTTAAGTGGCAATTAAAATATAATTAGATGACTTAACCAAACCTTAACGTGTAAGGGGGCATGATTATAAAAAGAGGTTAAGTGGGATGCACTAGATTAATGACAAGCTTAAGTAGTAGCTTGTGGGGGCCCATTTCAACCAATATCCCAAACGTATCTTTGTGGGCTCGACCCATGTCGAGTGACGGGACACGCATATTGGGCTTGATTATAAGAGGCCAAAACGGGGTAGCGGTGGCAACGCAAGTCCAACGGGTTTCATATGCGTGTGTGGGCCCGGGCTGGTAGATAAGCCGTTGTTGCATCGTGTAGATATAAAGCCGTGCACCGTTGATAGTATTGGGTAGCCACTTTAGGGGAGTGATACACCCCACTGTGGGACCAGCACGGGTATCTACGTTAGGGAGCCGATCGCTTGGGGGTAGTGGGTACACCTAGTAAAGATAGGGGCAGACGGCACCTATGTAGGGGTACACGAAACTACTGGGTAAGATAACTAGGTACACCTAGTGGAGGTAGGGGCAGACGGCACCTACGTGGTCAGCTAGAAGTACCAGAAGCTATTAGTTATACTTTCTAAGTCTTTAAGTGGGATCAACCTTTAAGTAGGAATTACTCTTGGTGGGTAGAACTGGTGTGGTGCAGTGTAGGAATTACCCTTGGGTGGGTAGGTCTGGGGTGGTGTAAGCTAGTAATTATCCTTGGGTGGATAAATACGTCGTTTCGATTATCGAAGTACATCCTGTGTTTTGTGGGCTACTTATTGTAGTCATTATCCCCAGAGGTACCGTATCTTGTTTATATCATACCCTAATTACTTTAATGGTTGTATTGTTAGGGTTATAGGACTCACTCAGACTTATGTCTGACCCCGTTGTTGTTTATCTTTTTCCCCACCCTCAGGTTATCAGAGTGGACTTAGCACTAGTGGGCTTGGACCAGACCGCTATATCTATCTTTTGGGGCTTGGGCGGTAGAAGTAAAGCTTGGTTTATCTTTTGGCTATTGTCTATGTAATGGGATTATGTACTTCTATTTTATCAGGATGGATATTATGTACTTGACTCTTGTTATGGTTTTGTGATGTAACCAAACATGTTTTGTTGATGAAATGATGTTTTAAATTTTCAAGTATTACTTATATCTGTCCTGTTGTAATTTTTCTGTTCTATACTCACTAAAAATACTCCACCAAAACTAAGGCATTCCCTTTATGAGTGACCTTAGCGGGTGTGGGGTGTTACAAGGAAGGTGCTCTTCCTAAGTCCCTCCGAAGTCTAGGATACACAACCTCAAAAGATCTTCAAAAATCCTTTTCACCCTCTCCGTCTGTCCATCGGTCTGAGGATGATAAGCGGTGCTCAAACATAACTATGTACCTAATGCTTCTTGCAAGCTTCTCCAAAATTCACTAGTGAAGATGGGGTAACGATCGCTCACGATGCGGGAAGGTACTCCATGAAGACGAACTATCTCACGAACATAATTTGTTGCCAGCCACGATGTCGTCCTCTTACTCTTAACTGGAATAAAGTGAGCGCTCTTAGTGATTCTATCTACCACCTTCCAAATTCTAGTATTGCCTTTCTTTGACCTAGGCAAACCATCTATGAAATCCATAGAGACGATCTCCCATTTCCACTGCGGAACCTCTAATGGATGAAGCAATCCACTGGGCTTCTTTTGCTCACTTTGACTTGCTGGAAAACTAAACACTGAGAAACAAATTCGGCTACATCTTTTTCATCCCAGCCCAAAAGAAAACCATCTTCATGTCTCTATATATCTTGTCACCACCTGGATGAATAGTCATCTTAGAATGGTGGGCTTCTTCTAGGAATGCCTTTATCAAGCTTCCAGTGTGAGGAACACAAAGCCTTCCATCTCGTCGTAACCACCCCTTTTCATCTATGGCATATCTACCGAGGTGACTAGAATTCTCCCCTCTTATGAGATTATCCATGATGTCTAAAATCTGTGGGTCACCTTGTTGCGAAGGTCCTATGTGGTCCATAAGAGTTGGTCGCATCTCCAAGGATGCAAAGAAATCAGGCAAAATCTCGATGGAGGGTCTAAAATCAAAAGCTGATACGAACTCCAAGTTTTTTCTTTCCACAAAAAGAGAACTCAGGGCCATTCTCTTCCTACTTAGTGTGTCTGCCACCACATTACCCTTGCCAGGGATATAAGCGATCTAAAAATCATAAGAAGCTAGAAACTCCATCCACCGTTGTTGCCTTAAATTGAGGTCTTTCTACGAGAACAGATACTTGATAGTGTATAACTCGAACTTCTCTCTAAGTAAATAATGACGCCACATCTTTAACGCGAATACTATGGCAGCTAGCTCTAGATCATGGGTGGGATAGTTCTTTTCATGAACTCTCAACTGCCTACCCCCATAACATACTACTTTCCCTTCTTGCATCAGAACCGCACCAAGCCCTATACCATACGCATCAGTGTAAACGGTAAACACCTTACTCCCGTTAGGCAAGGTCAAAAATGGGGCTGTTGTCAGAGCCCTCTCAATTGTTGGGAAGCAACGTCACAGTCTATATCCAATGAAAATGCCAAGTTCTTCTTCATCAACCTAGTGAGTAGGGCTTATATCTTTGCGAAGTCCTTAATGAACTTCCTATAGTAACCTGCCAACCCAAGAAAGCTTCTCACCTCTGTTGCATTTTTAGGAATCTGTCAATCTTGCACCGCAACTACTTTCGTGGGATCCACAACTATCCCTTCTTTGGGGACGACATGCCCTAAGAATCTCACCTCTTTTCTCCAAAAATGGCATTTGGAGAATTTCACCTTAAGCTGATGCGCACGCAGAGTTTTCTAGAGTTCTCTCAAATGTTGGGCATGCTTTTCTTCGTTTTTGGAGAAGATCAAGATACCTCAACAAAGTACATGAAAAATTTGTTTAGAAACTCCCAAAACACCCTATTCATTTGATCAACAAAATAGGTGCGTGCATTCGTCAGCCCAAAATGCATAACCAGTCATTCAAAGAAACCATCTGGAGTTCTAAAAGCAGTCTTATCTATGCTGTCCTCAGCCACCCTTAACTGATGAAACCCTGTGGTCGAGTCTAACTGGGAAAATACCAAGGCATCAACAAGCTGATCAAATAAATCATCAATCCTTGGAAGTGGATGCCTACTCTTCTTAGTGAGTTATTCAGCTCTCTATAGTCAACACACAAACGAAGCGAACCATCCGCCTTAGTCATGAATAATACTGGAGCACCCCATTCAGATATGCTTCGTCTGATAAACCCTTTCTCAAGTAGCTCCCTAACTTGCTTACTCAGCTCCCTCCTTTCCCTCGGAGCCATGTGGCGCACTGGCAATGCAACTGGCTTCGCATTGTCCACCAAATATATATATAAAAGTCGATCTCACGCCTCGGAGGTAACCCCGTACTTCATCAAAAACATCAGAATAATCTCGGACTACTGGAACAGACTGCAAGTCATCAATAGATGCATCAAGATACTCTTGGAAACTAAGCATAACCGACCCTTGTCGATCATAAGGAATCTCAAGGGTCCTTCCATGACAAGTCAGAAGCCTAATGACCCTCTTCTCATAATCTAGAATGGCACCATATGTGGTAAGCCAATCCATTCCTAGAATCAACCCATAACCCATAAACCCGAGCACATACGCATCACATTCAAACTCGATGCCTAATATAGATATCTTCAAACCCCGAAAAATCATAGATAAATGGGCCGAACCACTAATAGGGTTTGAAACAACTACGGGATCCACTACCATACTAGTATTAAGTGCACAGATTCAACTACAGAACTTGATATAAATGAATGTGAAGCACCAGAATCAAAAAGTATTCTAATAGGATGGTTTGAAAGAGAAATTAAACCTTCCACAGAAATTTTTGTACCGATATTTGGAGAATTAGTTGCGAGAGCATGCACCTGCCCTCCAGAAGTTCCTGCCCTTTCACCTTGTCCTATGATCCTTGTTTCATTGGGCACTCTCTAGCGAAGTGTTTGACCTCTCCGCAATTAAAGCAAGTGTTCTTCCTTCCCTAACAGTCTTTGATCAAGTGACCTTGTTTCCCCCAACTGTGACATTTTCTCTTATCCTTGCCTTTATCATTCTTCCCACCTTTCTTCTGCTGTTGTTGCTGCCCCTTCTTGGGCCACACCTTCCTATTTTGCGATGTATCCTCAGCCTTTGCTTCCTTCTTTTCTCCCTTGTCTTCCTCATGCATTAGGGCCATATCGACAAGCTTTTCAAAAGTGGCCCCCATTAGAATATGGGATGTAGCTAACCCACGCAGAGTTTCATTCAGCCCTTTAACAAACCGCAAAGCCATTTTGTGCGGTGTATCCACCAACTCTAACCCGGACCTTGCTAGCTGGTTTAATTGGTTCACATACTCTTTCACCGTCAGGTTTCCTTGTTTGAGTGCTATGAAACTCTCCGTCTGCATGCTTCATTCGGCTTGTGAAAGGAATTTCATTTCGAACCTCTATATAAAATATTCCCAAGTTTCCACCGGATGTCCAGCTTGGGTGACCTCCTACCAAAGTGAGGCTTCGTCTTTCAGTAGCCAGGCGGCTAACTGATCCTTCCTTCTATCCTCTACTTCAAAGATTACAAGTCCTCGGTCTCCTTGAGCCAATTCCGCACTTCTATGAATGTCTCGTTCCCATGGAATGGCTTCCCTCCCATAGCACGGAAGTCTTTGCAGATCTTGGCGAAGTTATCTTCTCTTGGAGGGGGAGGAGGAGGAATGACTGGAGCAGATGGGGGAGGAACGTTTACTTGGCCTTTGGCAGATGCCGTAGCCTCCAAATACCTACGGAACCATCTGGGTATTGCAATGCCCTCTGGGATATTAGGAATGTTTTATTCCCCAGACATGTTGAAAAAGGAATAATAAGAGATTTAGACAAAGGACCGAAGGATATTACATATGGCTTTTTGTGGAATGTTTTCCAAAATAGACTTTTCTTTTTGAAAATGCTTTCTTTTAAAAGTTTTATTTTGAAAATAATTTTCAAAAAATTTATCCAATCTAGTAACCTTCAGCTGTGATACCAAGTGTGATAATCCACATCCGTTAATGCCACTCACAAAGGGAATGCATTAAGTTTCGTGAAGCATTATAGGTAAAAAGACACAGAATATTACAAGATAGATATAATTAAGATAGCAGCGGAAATTCAAAATTTATTTCAAACACAATTCATGCAATGTGGTTCAAAATAACATAAGTCACAAAAACGATTACAACAATATAACTTTTGTCTTTTACCATCATAGTACATAAATACTTAAAAGAAAACATAATTCCCATATAAAAGAGACAAATCCATAGTAGAGGTAAAAACTTAAACCAAACTTCGGAAGAAGCTCTAGCAAGATGATATCTAAGTCCTAACTAAGCCCGAGTGTTTCCTCACTGAGAACCTTAGGAGGGGAGGAAGAAAGAAGGAGAAACAAAAAGGTCAGACATAAAGTCCGGCGAGTCTAGTGACTTTTAACAAGTAAATAAATAAAAGTAGCATGACAAGCATATAAAGTGGATAAGAGAGATCACTACATAAATGGCAGGTGTGACATGGTAGACAGGATAAGGTGTATATGCTTCTAATGATTACTCTGCGCTGTTATTAGTATAACTAGAATGAGGTGATCCCTTCCACTATAAGATGGTAGACTTAGGGCATACGTCCAAATGTACCCAAACCACTACCCTAATCGATCGGCTCCCTACTCCGTAAATACTCTATGCCGTCCCCACAGTAGGATGTATCATGTCCTAAAGTGGTAACCCCTCAATGATATGCACAACCCCATATCTACAGGTGTCACGGTCGTCTTATCCCCCTCTGCCCGGCTCATGCATGCATATGGCCCAGTCGGTTTGCGTCATCCATAGTGTCCTCCTCATTTGGATCTCTTACAATCAATCGATAAGCGTGCCCCTTCTCCGCCTAATGCAGAGTACTTTATTTGATACCAACTCCGGGTTACTGACTGAAATGGATCCCACACAACATGATACAAGCTCTACCCTTTGTCTTGTATCCCCCACTAGGTTTTCACTGACTATGTATACCACTAGGTGTCTTCAATTACATAGCCCTATTATTTCTATAAGTTATGCTTACCCTAAAAGGTGTCTTTAATTACATAACTTTATTATTTCCTCTGGTTATGTATACCACTAGGTGTCTTTAATTATGGCTGTCAATGAGTACCCAAAAAATCTGATATCCGTCTGAACTCGTATCTGAAATATCCATTATCCGGCATTATCCGAAAAGCGGATATGAATATCCGATATCCAAAAAGCTTTTCGGATACGGATATGGTTATAGTGGTATTCGTATCCTAAAAATATTCGTCCGACTAATTAATGTAATATATATGACTCAAAACAAAAAAATAGAGTTAATAATTATTTTGTAACTGTTGGATTTTACTGTAATATAAATTTTTATCCATTTTTATTGAAAAATGATAGTTTTATGTTTAATTTTTAATATTTTTGGATATGCCTATGGATATTAGTAAAAAAACAATGTTTCATCATCACTTTTTTTATTTTTTGGTTTTTCACAATAATTAATATAAAATTATTTTATGTTTATCCAAACATTTTTATTTATACTCTTAAATTTATTAATTACAGGCGGAGTGGATAAATATCCGATATCCGTCTGTATCCAAAAATTAAGCAGATACGGATATCCGATATCTGAAAATTAAACGGATACGGATATCAGATATCCGAAAATAATTTCGGCTACGAATACGGATATGGCACTATCCATATCCGAAAGCATTCGTTGACAGCCCTATCTTTAATTACATAACCTTATCGGGTTAAGTTGTGGGCCAATATGTAAATATTACCCACCTCCTCCAGATTTGCTTAACGCATCCACTATCCAATCAATTTACTTAACCCTAACTTTAGCTCACAATCATGCAATCCCTATTGATTAGATTTAGTTAAGTAGCCCAATTCATTAACATGTCCATTTATGGTTTATAATGAGCTAGACCTCCCACATTAGGCCTTCAACGT
>JASFAX010002563.1:0-45472 GCA_030737875.1 Allium sativum
CAATATTTCTTAATTTAAAGTAGAGTATTTTAAGTAAAAATATATATTAAAAAAAGATATTAAGTTTATTCAAAAATGATTAATACATATATAATGATATAAAAGTAAATATATTTAAAACTATAAATATAGAAATACTTTAGAACGTTTAAATATAACTAAGGAAATTAAAAACATAAGTAACTATGATATTAGTATTAAATCTACAAGTAACAAATATTTGAATTAGGAGTTAAAACATATTAAGTATAAATTTAAAATAGGAGTTAAAATATATTTCAGGATTTAAACAAGATTTAATAATAAAGAGGTATAGATTTAAAATAAGGAAGTAATTTTGAAACTAGATTTAAAAACAAAGAAGTAATTTTGAAATTATTTGAAAAAAGTTTGAAATCGGAATTCAGAATTCAGTGCTAACTAGAGTTTCAATAAGATATCTAGACACAATTACTTTATATTTCTTGAACTCTTGAATTCTTGATACTCATGAGTCTTGTATCTTGAACTCTTCTACTGCCAGGATGAAATGGTAAGTATCAATTTCAAGACTCTTGATCATGAGGCCATTCTAACTGGCACTCTCACCCCTTTCGACACACAAGAGGAGGAGACAGGTTTGAGCTCAAAGTGTGCTAAAAATGTTGAGACCCACCAATCTTCCACTTCGATTTCTAAGGTATGATAGAAAAAATAGTATCCTCCTTTGTTTATATTCTCAATAATTATCCACTTTTCTCCCGATTGGATGAAAAGGAAAAATTAGAACTTAAGCACGTCCAGCTCTAAAGGATACGATTAGAAGTAGCTCGTCTCACTAGGGAGCTAAATAAGCAAATGAGTGAATATAACACCCTATCTGATAAATACCATCGACTTGATAAAAGTGCCACTAGACTATTGTCCTTTATGGAAAAGGAAGCGGACCCCAGGTTAAGGATTGCTAAACTACGTTGCGAGAGACCTTTGATAGAGAATGTCGAATTAACAACTCAATTTGGATGTTAATTAAAGATAGATAAATCTTGGTGGATCTTTTATATAAAGTTTATAGTAGATATGAAACCGTAGATTTTTCTTTTCTAGGTGACCTTTGTGGAGGTTTGCTTAGACGTCTTCACATAATATGCTTAGACGATTACGGTGTCGATCTTCACCCAGGAGCCTACTGGAATCTTCCTCGAGTTCATTCGACCCCTAGAGATTTGCCCTTAGACAAGCTTAAATTTAATAAAGATAGATTTGTATCTGAAACTTTCAAAAGATCCATTTTGTATGAACAAGAATAATATCTGTAATATATGTATCCAGCCGGCTTTTGATACTATTGTAATGAATTTTCTTTTCTTGGTTTCTTGATACTTTGTTCAGAACCCGCTCCCTACGATGGTTTCACTTTCTAGTGATTCTTAGGAAGCTTTGTTAGACTGAAGAAAGAATATCACGAAAAGACTTCTTTTATCAAATCTTTAAAATTGGTAAGATATTGCTTTGTTAGAGATCTTGAAAAGATTCACTCAACTCCCTCGACTTCTCTTTGATTTTCTAGGTGAATAGAAGGATGAGATCTTAAAGGAAGTTCGGACATATCACCAAAAATTAATCCATGGTTACGATAGTCCTCCGATTGGAAAATGGGATTATTACAAATGTCCCCCCTTTACACTCCTGAAGGATCTAGAGTCCCCTTCGATTCCACTTTTACTTTCTCCGCTAATTCTTTAAGCAAGGTTAAGAAAGTTGTTTCCTGCCTCGGGGTTCATTCAAATAACTTGTAATCATGTTTCCGAGGACTTGATCATGGGAGCACCAGAATTCTTGTGCAAATATTACATTATTGTCAATCTTTTGGATGTAGGCATTCCTTAGCATGTTTTTGTGAATAAACCTGTGGTTTGTGTATACATTGTGTTGTGCATGGATTTTGTCTTTGTTTCAAATAACTGTATTCGTGATTTCTTCTGCGTTTTTCTGCAGAGAATACAACGACTAATACTCCTTGCATTAGTCTCTTCCGTAGTGTTTAATATTTCGCTTATATTGTGCCAAACATTGTTTTGATCAAAACAATGTAGTAAATGAAATTTGTGATAAGAGAAATTTAATCATTTTGACTAACATAGGTTTAGAGGCCTTCCCTATTTTGAGATGTGAAAATCATATTCTTCTTTTGGTAAAAGACCAGAGATACCAACCCAAGTATTCATTTAAAAATCCTCTTATCGAAAGCAAGATAGTAGGCCCGAATTCCATACTTGGGCATGATGATAGAAGTCCAGAACCCTCTTCTGGAAATGAGAATGGAAAATCAATAACCTGCAAGTGTTTAAAATATAATGCAAATATAAGAATCCATTTCTAAAAGTATTATAAATCTAGAATCTTCAATGGGGAAATTTGAGGAAAAGGTCCGAAGTTATGACTTGAGTTTGTGTAAAAGAATTCTGGAAACCCATTTTTCAGGAAATAAGAATTATAGTCTCGAGATCTAGATTCAGGTATTAATAAAAATCCAGAAGTCCTCTTCGGAACCATAGATAGAAGTTCTGAAACCCATATTTGGACACTCGTAATAGAATACTAGAAATCGAAATATAGATAGAAGACAAGAAATCCACTTTTGGAAATAATTGAAATCCTGTAATCCATATTTGGATATTTATAAAAGAAGGACAAAAATCCAATTCTGAAAATAAAAGAATAGAAGACCTTACCCATATTCGGATATCTATAATAGAAGACCGGAAATCCACTTCTGGAAAGAATAGAAACACCGAAATCCATATTCGGGTATTTATAATAGAAGGCCAGAAATCCACTTTTAGAAATAATAGAATAGAAGACCCGAAAACCCATACTTAGCTATTATAACATAAGATCATAAATCCACTTCTGGAAATAATAGAAATCCCAAAACCCATTTTCGGGAATTTATAATAGAAGACCAGAAATCCACTCCTGAAAATAATAGAATCGAAGACCCGAAACTCATATTTGGGTATTTACAATAGAAGACCAGAAATCCACTTATGGAAATAATATAAATCCCAAAACCCATATTCCGGTATTTATAATAGAACACCAGAATTCACTTGTGGAAATAATAGAAATCTCGAAACACATATTCGAGTATTGAAGTTCTGAAGCCCATTTTAGACTTGATCTTAAAGCATAGGTAGGGTGTGATTTAAGTGCTCCCTTTGAGATTTCGTTCCCTTCTCCTGGATGAGACATAAGCAGAAGTAAGACGTGCTTTAAGTGCGCCTTTTGTGCTTTCATTCCCTTCCGCGGGACAATACATAAGCAGAGGTAGGGCGTGCTCATCTTTAGAGCATAGGCAGGACGTGCTTGTTCGAAGTAGAGGAAGAGCGTTCTCATTCATAGAGCAGAGGCATGGCGTTCTTTAAGTGCTCCCTTTGAGATTTTGTTCCCTACTGCGGGACGACATGTAAGCAGAGGTAGCACGTGCTCATTTTTAGAGCAGAGGCAAGGCGTGCTTAGTAAAAGCACAGGAAGGGCATGCTCATTCTTAGAGCGGAGGCAAAGCATACTTTAAGTGCTCTCTTTGATATTTTGTTCCCTTCTGTAGGACAAGACATAAGCAGAGGTAGGGCGTGCTCATCTTTAGAGCAGAGACAGGACGTGCTTAGTGAAAGCAGAGGCATGGTGTGCTCATTCTTAGAGCATAGGCATGGCATGCTTTAAGTGCTTGATGCTCTGGCCTGGCCACTGCTAGCACAGACAGAGGCTTACTCTTTTGATTCTGAAACATGGCCCTTTCTGGTTTTGGTGCGGCTAAAGGCTTACACACCACCTCCCTCTAGGAGGTGTCTTACCGTGGCCATCTTGGCACAGATAAGTATTTTCTACCATTGTAAGTAGCTTTACCCACTTCAGATAGTTCCAAATTTTAAGGAGTTTTTCATACTTCTGAACGTGTAGACATTCTTTCTTCCAAGAATCATTTATTAGTACTGGTTAAGTCTTTTTACAAATCTATGCAATTGGCCTTGATGAAAGAACTTGATAGTCATGCCTTCAAAACCCTGCAGTGGTTGGTTTCATGTCCATTCATCATATGGTAGTGGCAATATGGCCTTCCTAATTTTTTTTTTTCATATTTGGGTTTCTTCTTTGATGATGGCGAAAAGTTAAGCTCATGTTTGGTTTGGAAGTAGGTATTCTCAGTAGATGGGGAAAGGTTGCATTATTTAGGTTTCCTTGACTCAAAGATTTCCTTTTGACGTCAGAACTTAGCCCTTTTGTTACTCAGCTTTGTTGCTTCATCTTTATCTTCAAGTCTTCTTTTCAATGTATCTTGAGGCTGAAGTGCAACTTTCTTAGACCATTTTGAAGTAAAGTGGTTGAAATTCCTCATTATTTGTTGCTCGAATATAGTTCCTTAGGGTGAGCTTGGACGGCTTCTTTTATGTAAGAAAATAAGCTATATTCCTTTGATGTAGAACCATTTAAAGCAAAGACGGGGTTGGTCCTATATGGAAAGAGTTAATGCTCCAATTGTCATGGTTGTATTGACCTACTTCCCTTTTTTATTCATGATTTGCAAAGCTTTCATTCTTATCCTTTGTTCTTCAATAACTCTTGGATCAATGATATCTGAAGTGGTAACTTGGGGTTTGTAAGGCCCTCGTTGAGACCTTTTATCTATGGCCTAGCTCTTTAATGTTTAATAGAGTGGAGTAACTAGGGATGTGGTAGGTTTTCTAGAGAAGGGGAGGTTCAGGCCCTCCTTCTAGCGCGCCAAAATGTTAACGATAAAAATCATCAACACCCGAATGTAAGGTTACGGTTGTGGATCTTGGGGTTAATCTAGTCCTTCCAAGCTCAATTTAATTCGTCGTTTCCTAGATATCAATATCCCGAGTTTGAAGATTAGTTATTCTTCCTTCAAGAGGTGAGTATCACACTTACTTAGGGAGACAAAGTTATCTTGGGATAAGGGCTTCATAAGTTGTTGCCAGTTGGAGTTAAAATGTTCATTAGGGATGGATCAGCGATTTTTTCCAATTTAAGGGTTTGAATTCGGAGTAGTAGTTGAAAGACAAGTGAAATTAATATTAAGTTCTAAGTACCTCCTTTATTGATCAACTGATGTAGTACATAAAAGATTAAAAGAGAAATCCCAAATTCGATTTTTAAATTAGGGTTCATACTTTTAGAATTGAGTATAGGATTTTGGAATGAGGAATGGTCACCCAAAATGTGACCCTTAAGGCTTATTTATAGAGGATTCAGACCCCTTTTTGTAGCAGTCTCTTAGTATCAGCCCTGGTCAACGCTTTCTGGCTTCGGTGCTGGCTTCAATCCTTGTTGCTTGTACTTTACGGGTGTCACCCTTGTGCAATGGTATCGATATCAAGCTTATTGATGTCAATGTCTCTCTTTTGCTCTAATATATTCGTGTCCGACCCTGCACTTTCCCTTCATGAATTTGGTTTCGATCTCATACTTTCAGCTTATGTATTCGCTGCTCATTTAGTTGCTTTCTTTTCTTTGTGTTTGGTATCTTATCCCACGACACTGGTCTTCAATATTTGGTTCCATCTTTGCTGCTTTTACTTTTGAACACCAAATCCTTGCTTCCGCCTATGGGGTTTCAATTTCATGTCTCTGCCTTCTTGACTTCAATATCGGCTTGATTCATTTGTCTTCATTCTTCGATGTCGACACCAAGCAAACTTCTTACTGCATCTTGGTGTCGACAACGTGCCTTTATTGCCTTCTTTTCTTGGTATCGGCACCAAACTACTTGCTCCCCTTTGTTGATGTCGATGGCATATTTACAAAGTCATTGTCCCGGCGCCGTCTTTGTCAATACCCTCCATATCTTTGGTATTGACTTCATATTTCCAATCTTTCTACTTAGGTATCTGTTTCATTTCCATCATTCCAAGCTTTCAGTGTTTGCTCCACTTGCTATGTCTCTACATTTTGGTGCCGGCTTTACTCCTATCCTTTTCATTTCGGTGTCATCTTTGTCCCTTTCATAACTTTTGCTATCGATATTGTCTCCACTTCTACACACTCATGCTTTGGTATCGATTGAACACTTCCCAGGCTTCTACTCTGGTACTAACTTTATTACGAAACCCCTTCACCTTGTTTTGGTTTCGCCAGTACGAATTCTTGTAGTAACACAATTTATCTACTATACATCTAAATAAAAACGAATGTGATGCACTAATGTCAAACAAAACTCTAAAAGGTATGCTACGAAACAAAAATGTACCTTACAATGCCATCTTTCCTTTCTATGCAGTTGTAGGTCTAGAATACAAAGGTTCCCTAGCCATCACTTTACCCTACTACAAGAAAAATCACTTTTAACAATGGTGTAAAAACACAGCAAAAGCTTTAACCGCGGAATTAAAAACACCGTATAATGACATGTGGTAATAGGTCTTGAACTTTTAACCGCACTTATAAAACCGCTGTTAAAAAACAAGTGTTTACAACGTTTAAAGTTTACTATTATTTCTTACATTCACAACAGATTTTCGACGTTGTAAAATAGATTTCCAAATTTTCATAGGACACGTTGAAACGTTGTATATAAATTTCTCAGCATTGTATAAACGCTGTGTATACATTGACATTAACTATTGTCAGCATTTTTTAGACGTTGTGTATAGGTCGCCATTTCCTTTTCTTATCATTTATGAAGAACTGTGTACACCTCTCCGTTTCCTTTTCCTTAGCATTTTTTAAACACTGTGCATGTACTATATTGTTTTCACTGTATTTACCACACGATGTTCATTATTATCCAACGTTATTAAATTGTAAAATAATATTATACAATAATGTCACATAAATCTTAATATATAAAACAAAAGATGATAATTCAACACATTATAACAAACATTCAAATTTGCAAAGTATATGTACATCATGTTTGTACATATTTGGATTATATATCAAAGTTACCAAACAAAGAGAAAAGATTTCAAATACATGCTTGTCATGTCCGGAAGCCTTCAATTACGTACCAACAACAATTAAAAAAATTGCATGAGATAAAGATGTGCTATTAGTTTAAGTAATGAACAGAACTCTCGATTATTGTAAGTTAACAACAACAATACTTAATTAACAGTAATAATTTAACATCAACAATTTATCTATCGATTGTTGTATGTTAATAGCAAAAATTTAAGTAACGAACGAAATAATAAAATGTTGAAAACATGGTTTGAACAATACTTGCCGTTGATAGCAAGTTAAATAACTCAGAGGTTGGAAATTTCATTCCCTTTAACAGTAGCACCAGCTGTTGCAATTTCACCACCATCACTTACGTGACAAGCATCAACAGAAGGTATTTCACTAGTTATATCAGTTTTAACATGATCCTCATCTTTATCAGTATCAAAACACATTTCATCGCTATCAACTTGCGCGTCCACTTGCTGAAGTTCAACACAACCAGATATGATAACTGTTGAATCATGACGAACATTAAGTTCCTCATATTCGAGTTCAATATCATCACATATCATAGACAAACCGTACCCACTATCTGCATAATTTAGTAAAGCTTTAAACTTATTCAATAGGCATAGCTTCTCCAGTTTATTATCTATTAGACCAAAAAATGGCACTAACACCCAATATATCAGATGTTGTAGAGAATGGTGAGAAAATATAAATTAAAAACAAAGAAAAGCAATTGAACACAAGAGATTTATAGTGGTTCGACGTTAACAAGCCTATGCTCACTTTATAATTCTTAGACTCGATAGAGAATTACAAACATAGCAAGTACAACTACTCAATTACTCGAATACAATCAATTATCTCTCAATATTCGTGGAATTATGTTCGAAAATGATAATGTGCAGTTTGAATTGAAATGGTGATGGAGATGGAAGTGTTCGAGTTCACAATGTTCCCAAAGATCCCTTTATCTATGTTAGTTCAGATATTTATAAGGGTCGAGCCCCTATAAATTAGGGTAAAGGGTTACCAATGACGTGGCATGAGATCCGATTTTTAGGTGTGTGGTGGATCGGGACATGGAGAGCAGTTCGTGGTTATGTGGCAATCAACTCGTAAAAATAGGAGAACATGGAGATAGTGGAGCAGCTGCTAATCGTATCCTACAATCGGATCAGGGTCAAGTTTATTCTACCTGATGGGATCCGACCCGGTTCCCCTGCTAAAATTGAAGCACGTATTCCTTCTCTAATCCGAGACACTGTTTCTCATCCGACCCAAGCCTCGATCTTCGAACGACCATGACTTCTACCTTTTTGTATACACGATCATGATCATCAAGACTTTGGGGTGGCCTAGTCACAAAGTAGGTCAATTTTTCCCCCTTAAAGTATCTCTTATCGAAGATGAGGCGTGATTTGAAAATGCTAATCGGTCTCCTCCTGAATCGGCAATAGTCAACAGTTGTGTCCACTTGCAGAGTTGTGGCCTTTGGTTCCTGCATTTCACATATAAATACGAGACTGCATCCATAATTATATTTATTTTCTCAGAAAATTGAGACTTCTAACTGGAATATGCACAAGTTCTTAGGTCACTCCTTCGACTTTTGTCGAGTCAAAAAGTCTAAGTTATCTGATTGGGCTGTACTGCTTTGTCAATTCTATTTCATGTGCACACACGATCTTCAGCAATTGTTTCATTCATTATCCCTTATTTTAATTCTTTTTGTTGCACAATTTTTCGTCGGTTCGGGAATCATGAGGTGATTCGGGTCAAGATTATTCGACCTACCTCTATATTCGATCTGAATGGCCTTGTATTGCTTTTGCCATTTCCCTAATGGATCGGATCGGCCCATCATCTCAGAAGAATACCAACGGCTTCTTCGCAAAATATATAAACCGACCCCTTCACCTTAACCTTTACTTTATTTACTTTAGTTGTTAAGACAAATTAGGTTTTGCAGAAACACTAATTTCTTGCTTCCTCTGAAATCCTATTAATCATCGAGATTGAACAAATAGGTAGTCGTTGATTGTTAAATCCTTTACCTTAATTCATATTTTCGAATGAATTCAACTCATATATCAGCCCAGTTCCTCTATTTACCCTCGAAGTGTCAATACCTCAAAGTCTGATGGCGTTGCCACCACAAGTGATGTTGAAATCATTGATGGTGATGATGTCGATGCCGCCTGCCCTTCGGCGATGTTGGAGGCGAAAACAGAGGGTTCCTCCACTCTGATTCATTGGGCAAGTTGACAGATAATGGGACTTTAATGTTTTGTTGAATGGGAGGAGCAAAAGACAACATGAAGAGGCTTGAAATTATGAAGGAGAAATGGGAGCAACACGGGTCGGATAAGTTGCTAAGTCAAATAATTGGAGAGTGTAGAGTTGGGTGAGTAGCAGAAGGTCGGGTCGAGTGGTTTCAACTTGGAACTGATTCGACCCGGTATCTCATACAACCCGATGCATTCATCTTCAAAATCTTGACCCGACTCTTACATATTCAACATGGCTTTTGTGTATTCCCCATACTATCAAACTTGATGAATGCGATGACTTTGACAACTCTAATCCATTATACATATGTTGCTCGAGAGAAGCTAATCATAACTTATGAACTCATGGATAGTTAGGATAGAGCCTCTTTAAAGTACAGACTCTGAAAATGCATAGCAGACTTACTTGTCAAATTCGTAACCTAAGACGTGAACCCCTTTAATATTTCGATGCACGTAGAATATCAGCATGCTTTTACTGTCTCTTTTATGTCTTTTCATAACTGCATTGCACACACTAGCACACACACATAGAGGGACACGAGCAACTATACTCTAATCGTTGATGTTTCTTGGATAGCATGGCCAACATGTTTATAAGATATCCAACAAGATTCTCCGAGTCAGAGAAAAATAAAGCTCCAGAATATTCAAGTAATCCCAATCCTGACGTTCTTCCACTAGATTCAGATTCAGGCAGCACGGACTCAGAATTCTAAGTTGAACTTCATGTAAATGTAAAGTTGTTTGGGGGAGAAGTTTCAATGGATGAAGAAGAAGAAGGAGGAGTAGGCATAATCGAGTTCCTGATGAATTTGAGGGTGCGGTCATTTTAATGCACCTAACGACTCATGGGTTTCGACAATCGATGAAGCTAGACTCAGACGAATATGTTTAAGGAACGAGATTTCTTGGGAGGAAGTTAGAGTTGCAACTAATATCACAGACAAACCCCACAATCCTCTGGAAGGGCACATGGCTATCAGTCGGTTGATGTTCACAATTGGAGTCATTCCTCCATTTCCACCTTTCATCATCGAATTTTTTAAGCTAATTGCGGATAGCTCTCATGCAACTCCAACCGACAGCATATTCTTATCTATACACGTTGTACATAGCATTTATGGAAGTCTTAGGTGTGGAGCTCACTTTTGAGGACGTGAATTTCTTCTATCATTTCAAACACCATCAAAACGAAAACTCCTTCTTTTCTTTATTTCGAGTCTGTGCCTAAAAGAAAGATCCTCGGCGAAGGATATAGCAATGTGGGTGACATAAGGCCCGAATGGTTCTTCATTAAACATCAGTCTAGATGTGCTAAGAGATGGATCCAATCAAGTAAGCTCCAAATTCTGGTGTTCCCATTTCAACTATATTAATAATTGCGTTGACCTTTCTTTCTTATTTTCATTCCCAAATTCAAGAAGGGACAAAGTCAAGTATACCAGGATCGTCTGACCTGTCTGCTGAATGGTAATCCAGACTTCTTAAATGTCAGAATATGTATAGTAGATGAGCTTCTTCATCAACACCACCTACTTGATATGAGGTGGAGCATACATCACGGAGGTCGTGCTTACATATACAGACCCCAACCCAAGCTCCTCTTATATCCGTAGAATTTGGTTGTGTGCCCCCAGTCGAGGGGAAAGCTATGACTGTAGCCGAGATAGGAGAAGGTTCAAAGAGCAAAGATCTCATGGTTTCTAGTCAAGAACCGCATGTGGGAGAGAAAGTCACAACTCATGAGCGAGATCCCGTTATTGTTTCGAAGAGTCCTTCTATGATAAATGTCCATACCGAAGAACTTCTGGAGAGACCAACTGGGGAAGAGCCTCGAGATGCTTCTCCAAAAGACACCTCTATTCCAGAAAGTCAGCCTTCTCCTAGGACTCCATCTCTCGGCCATATCACCTGCTCATGACTCTCGTCAAGAAGAACCCATATTCAAAGGATTAGATGATTTCCCATTACCTAAAGATATATACACTTCTCAAGACATTGGTTCTGGTTCTTTCGTTCTTCCTTCTAAAGTGGAAATCACACCTATCAAAGTAGGGAAGACAACACCCACAAGTGTAACTCCGGCATCTAGCCAGTCGGGGGGATCACTTAGGACACACACCATACTAACAATGCACGTCACAACGACTCTGTGTTATGCTACTTCTTGCTCTAATATTGGTTCATATTAATTTCCAGGAAAGATGCATCGTCGCGGCTACAATCTTAGGAATATCCGTGAGAGTCTTCCTAGGTATGGCTTCGATGTCATACACAATCACAAGGATAGCCGCGTGAGAGATGGTAGGAGATCATCACCACTCTTCGTTCTCCCTCTAAGTCGGACTCTAACAAGTGCAAGAATCACTAGAGTCGTCGCAAAGGTGACCAATAAACTCTCAAAGTTCCAGTCCTCTTAAAGGAGTTGCACACTCAAGATAAGCCATCAAAAAGGCATTCGGATCTCAAAGACAAGACCAAGGACAAGAAAAAGGAACATGATAAAGGTAGTACGTCCGACATTCCTGCTAAGTGTAAATCTATCAATATTACCACAGCAGGTCCTGTGAATCTTGACTCTTCTACTGCTACGAGAATACAAGTATTAAAAGTGCAATTCCTAGATTATCACTTCCGGAACATGCAATTTGTCCCAAACCTTAAATCGGTTCCTTCAGACTGAGCGGAGAGTGTCAAAGGTCAGATCAACTTCGTGGATCGTCAGTATCAAAAAACATGCAAATTTTCCCGAAAGCTTTCACAAATCATAAAGGATCTGTTGATGGATATGGATCATTCGAAGCGAATGGCCAAGTACGATGTATCCTCTAAAGAGACCACAAAGAAAGAGCTTGAAGATACTCAAGCCAAACTTTCACTTCCACATCGTGATGTTGAAAGCAATAAGAAGTTGCATAGTGGGCTCGACTCCCATAGCCAGGAACATGTAATCCTTAAGAAATAGATTGAGGATGTCACTTCCGAGAATGCTGAGCTGAAATATCCCTTACTCATATAGAGTAAGAGAAAGCAGATATCAATCAAGAAGTGGTCGGTTTGAAGGCCAAGTTAGCGGAGGCCGAGGATTGGGCCGTATTAGCTGAGGAAAATGTCAACCTTGCCCTTGAATCTGCTACCACATATAAAGCGTAACTTGTTGAAGCTCAAGAGGAGTTGGATGACAATAGACAACTTATGATTCCTTTTTCGCTCAAGTACCTCGGACCTGAGAAACATCATGGATACAAGATTATCCAACAACATTAGTCTATGTGTGGGATGAAATCGTTGATGATGAGAAGCAGCGACTGAAAGTTGAAACCATCGATGAAGAGGAGTTGGTGAAGACGTACTTGAGAGGAGAGGAGCCAGAGCATTTAGCTAAGGGAAGGAGACTGCTTCATGAAGCTAGGGAGGCTTCTAAACGTCAAGTAAAGGGAAAAGATGCTATTGAGGCTGGAGACCAAGGTTGAAAATATAGAAGAGCCTATCTTAGTCAATCTTATCCAAATGGTTCCTCCTGGTACCAAAGTGACCATCAAGCTTCCTAGATAGATAACTACAGAGATGGCTTCTCAGTCCACCGCTAACACAGAAGACCCCATGTTAGCCCTCTTTTTGGCACTAATCTCGTCGAGCCAAAGCCTAAACGCACAACCAAATACAAGTCACGCTCAAAGAGGCCCATCAGGGGCGCTACATCAAGCAATGGTATATCGACCCAAATCCAACTCAGTTAGATTGACTGCGCATTACCTGAAAAATCGCTCACCAGGGCGATCGAGTTTCTCGCTTCCAGAAAGAACTCGTCGACCGATTATCTCGGGCCAGCGTGGAAGATTTCTACAGAGCCAGTCCACTTAATATCCCGACTTCAAAGGAGATAAAGGCGGTCAACCATATGCGGGCAAAGCTCTGCTTTTGATATACCTCTCCACGGATGCCACGTCAGCCACAACTTTCGAGGATACTATTTATAAGCAGTGGAATCAGTCTTCCAGCTGCAATTCGAGCCAATGGATGGATTCCACGTGTTTGGACCTTCCCGAAATGGCCGGACCATTCCGCAACAGCCCAAGCAACATTTTCCGCCTATAAATACCTCCAAGCTTAAAGAGAAAAAGGACGACTTCTTTTGGCTAGACGGCTTTCTTCAAGATTTTCATCTCTACTCTCCTTCAGAATCTTAATCTCTCAAATGAAAGAAAGGAAAATAGTCATTTTCTTTCTTTTCTCCAAACAAAAAAAGCATTGTATTTGTAATAAAAAAAAGAGAGAAATAATATATAAAGTGGACGTAGGCATTGTCTTTGCCGAACCACTATAAAAATTCTGTGTGTGATCCCCGTTCTTTTACTTTTTATTTCGTATTTCATTTTTATTCTTGTGTAGATCAAGCGATTGGGGTTTGATCGTCACTAGTGACCAACTTTTGACGTCAATACTTTGGCGCGCCAGGTCGGGGAAGTGCACCGACACCGCCATCGAGCTCCTGCTTATCCCTGGTCATGGCGAACAAACGAAAGAAAGATGCAACATCCTCTCGTCCCGCAAACGTCGATGTAGCTGATGCTGATGCTGCAGAAGCAAGCCACGAAGTTTCCTCTCATGACAACATGTCCCGATTCCTTACCCGGGACGACATGGATAAAATCATGGTCGAACTCAGAGACCATATGACATCTCAGGGTAAAGTCCTCGAACGACAACAACAGTTGATGGATCACCTTCTCGGTCGACTGGAAACAGGGTTGAACGCTTCAACATCAATTCCTCCATCGACCGAAGCTGGGGCAATAACCGATCTTCGGTCTGCACGAAATCAGGCCACTAATCAGGCTACACCTTTATTTCATCCTGGTTTGGTTCCACCAACCGATCGATCCCAGCCGAGAATATCACTTCCAGCAACCAGCGCGGCTGCAACAACAGAACCTCAGGAGGCAGGCGACCAAAATCTAGGTCGTCCGGCAAATATGCCTCCACTCTTTGGAACATCTCGACCTACCGAATCAGTCGAGCTACCCCCGGGTCCCTCAGAATTAACGCCATTCCCATTACAACCTGGGATCTTGCTGCAGACCAGTCTAACCACTCTTCCTCTTCAACGAAGAGTTGGAGTAGCCTTCCCTTTGAACGAGGGAAGCCACCCTACCATGATGGTCCTCACCGTAGCGGAAGAAAACGCTACCGTAGACCCTCCTAACCTCGCTTCAAACGGGGGCAACCCTGGCCCCCGAACATCACATGCTATGCTGGATCAGCCTAGACCTTTAGCTACAAATATGGCTCGATCCACAACTCATCAGGTTCCAGAGGGGCCATTCTGCCCAGAACCACCCGCCAGTTCTCACCTTCCCTCACACCTTCACTCAACTCTCGGAGGTCGAGCCCTGCCAATGACCACCCTTCCGAGCATGCTTTTGCCGGATCCTCGTGCAGATCCCCCTCAGGATGCAGAGTTAAGTTCATGGCAACGACTCCTCGGAGATGGGAGTCAGCTTGCAAGCATCATCCAACGTTTCATTTGGGGCAATTCTCCGCAGCAAGACATAGACAATGTCAATCGCAACCCCTTCACTAGAGAAATCAGAAATTCTCGAAACCCTCCGGACTTCAGGTTCCCTGCTATCGAACGATACAACGGTCGTACTGACCCGACCATTCATCTTATGTGATACATGCGACATATGGAAGTACTTGGTGCATCGACCAGCTTTGTGGCTAAGTGGTTTCCACTCTTTCTCACAGATATAGCCGGTATGTGGTTTCGGCAGCTAACAACGGAGTCGGTCAGTAGTGGAATACTCTGGTCACCCGCTTCATCGAGCAGTTTCGAGTGCATATCTCTCGACCGAAAAGTGTCATGTTTCTATCTACCATCAAACAGCGATCCGGAGAGACGCTAAGATCCTTCCTCGAAAGGTTCAACGCAGCCATAGCATATGTCGATCTGCCCGAGCCATCGATGGCAGCCATCAGGGGAGTCCAGAAGAGATCAGAATTCTCGAACTCCTTAACCAGGTATCCTCCCAAAGATATAGATGATTTCTATTCTGAGGCCGAAAGATTCCTCCGACAAGAGGATGCCAACCTTGAGATGGAGAGCCTTGAAGTTTTAGTAGCCAAACAACAAGGTCCACTCAACGGCAATGGCCAGAATAAAGGAAGAGGAACGGCCTCGGAAAAGGATAAACGCAATGTACGACCTCGAAATGAAAACAAATGTAATCGGTACACCGAGCTCAATTCCTCTTTGCTCTATATCTATCTCGATATGCGCGAGTCCTTCCCCACTCCAAGGCCACCTCAACGAGAACCGACCCAGATGGAACTTGACTCTGGCAAGCATTGTATATTCCATAACGTAGCTGGACATAATACAAATGATTGCCGACATCTGCGCGATCTCATCGAAGGACAAGTTAGAAAAGGGGAACTCGCTGAGTATGTCAAAAATCGCGCCCCGGCCATGCCGCCGCGACCTTCTGCCCAAGCTCTTCAGGCTGGTCCGCAAGCTCCTAGAAATGGAAAGGACCCTGAGACTAGCACTCGCGGCATTATCATTAATTAGATTTTTTATCTTTTCTCTCGATGTATTTCTTTCAATAATAGGGATGCCTTGATGCTATGTAATCAATCGTTGTCCCCGTAGATTTTCTTTGTAATAGTTGCTTACCAGTTATGAACTTTACTTGTTGCAAAAGTAGATCGATTGTTGTAAAATTTCTAAGCCAAACCAGATTAGTGTTCGCCATTAAGCCGAGCATGGTTAATGCTCGCCCCCTGTTCTATGTGGTTAGCGCGAAAGCCCACCACTACTTCAAACACCTACTCTTTCGAGTGAGAGAGGTCGCTTTTTCTTAAACACGAGTGTGGATTACACTCTCTTTCTTTACACCACGAGCGTGCATAGCTCGTTAAACTAACTAAACCAACATGAGTTGAGCATGAGAAACACTTGCCCTAAGCCGAGTATGGTTAATACTCGCCCTATCTAAGCTGAGTATGGTTTATGCTCACCACTAAGCCGAGTATGGTTTATGCTCGCCCCTAAGCCGAGTATGGTTTATGCTCGCCCCTAAGCCGAGCATGGTTTTTGCTCGCCACCAAGTCGAGTATGGTTTATGCTCGCCACCCTCTAAAGCCAAGTGGAATAAAATGCTCGACCCATGGTTTGTTTTGTATTTGCAGGAACCAACTTTTGTACCGGTGGCGATCATCATCTCGGCCTTAATACGGTTTCCGATAGTTGTTGGTTTTCTGGCCTTAATACGACCTGGCATGGTCGTCGGATTTCTGGTCTTAATACAACATCGGACCGTCAGTTTTCTGGCCTTGATATGGTCCGGATCGACCATAGCATCTCGAGCGTTTGTGCTTCAGTTCAGATTTCATAATACACCTCCCTCTGTCGATGAAGATACATTCTGAGGGGCAAAGTGTTAGCCCTCTTTTTGGCACTAATCTCATTGGGCCAAAACCAAAGCCCAAACGCACAACCAAATACAAGTCGCGCTCCAAGAGGCCCATCAGGGGCGCTACATCAAGCAATGGTATATCGGCCCAAATCCAACTCAGTCAGATTGACAGCACATTACCTGAAAAATCGCTCACTAGGGCGACCGAGTTTCTCGCTTCTAGAAAGAACCCGTCGAACGATTATCTCGGGCCAGCGTGGAAGATTTCTACAGAGCCAGTCCACTTAATATCCCAACTTCCATGGAGATAAAGGCGGTCAACCATATGCGGGCAAAGCTCTGCTTTTGATATACCTCTCCACGGATGCCACTTCAGCCACAACTTTCGAGGATACTATTTATTAGAAGTGGAATCAGTCTTCCAGCCGTAATTCGAGCCAATGGAAGGATTCCACGTGTCTGGACCTTCCCGAAATGGCCGGACCATTTTGCAACAACCCAAGCAGCATTTTCCACCTATAAATACCTCCAAGCTTAAAGAGAAAAAGGACGACTTCTTTTGGCCAGACGGCTTTCTTCAAGCTTTTCATCTCTACTCTCCTCCAGAATCTTAATCTCTCAAAAGAAAGAAAGGAAAATAGTCATTTTCTTTCTTTTCTCCAAACAGAAAAAGCATTGTATTTGTAAAATAAAAAAAGAGAAAAATAATATATAAAGTGGACGTAGGCATTGTCTTTACCGAACCACTATAAAAATTCCGTGTGTGCTCCCCGTTCTTTTACTTTTTATTGCGTATTTTATCTTTATTCGTGTGTAGATCACACGATTGGTTGTTGATCGTCACTAGTGACCAACCTTTAACGTCAACACCCCATGTCCGAGAAATCCAAGAAGAAGAAGCGCATCCTCACTGATGCCGAGAAGGAGGAGAAGAAAAGGCTTAAGGATGCCAAGAAGTCCAGGATTTTTCCTAAGTCTAAGTGAAGCATTGTTTTGATTTATTTATTTTCTTTCCACTGGCCTGCTGTGGTTGTTGTGAGTGCAACACTCACATTTTTGTCTAGTTATCTTGTGTAATCCTACACTCTGTGAATAAAGTAATATACCTGCAACGTCATACGTTTATACATTTTTCATATATTTCAGTCAAATATCTTGTAGTCAAAACATTACTAAACTAAGAGATAAATAATAAATCACATCACGATCAAACAAGGGTTTCAATCCAGCATCCCTGCAAACCAAAATTCTTGCGATCAAAAATCATTACTAATCGCCAAAGACTCCTCAACCTTTGCTAGGTAAGTTGCAAGTCATGGTCCTTTTGTTTGAAACTCCTTCTGAACTTGGAAAACGACAATCTGAGAGTCACAATTGAACGCAACTACTTTCATCTCCTTGGCGAGTTTCAGCCCAGCAATCAGGGCTTTATATTCAGAATCGTTATTAGTAGCTTGAATATCCACTCGCAAAGCGTAGTAAATTGACTGTCCTTCAGGAGTATTAACACGACTCCAGCACCAGACCGTGGTTCATTTCGAGCACCTTCTGTGTATAGCTTCCAGGCGCTCGATTCCATCTTTCGTTTTGAGGGGGCATCTCCTTCATCTAATACATCCTCTTCGGGAGTAGTGAATTCTGCAATGAAGTTTGCTAATGCTTGCCCCCGTATATATTTCCTTGGAAGGAGTTGAAATCAAATTGGCTTAGCTCGATGTTCCACTTGAGTAATCTTCTAGATGCCTCAGGCCGCTACAGGACTCGTCATAGTTGATGATCAGTGTATATCACAATCGGATGAGCCTAAAAGTAGTGGTGAAGATTTCTTGAAGAGATCAACAAGTTGTAAGTGAGCTTCTCAATCTTTGGATAGTTGCGTTCTGCCACTGCTAACTTCTTGCTTACATAATACACTGGTCTATGAAATTATCCTCCTCACGAACAAGTGCTGAACTGATTGTGTGCGATGATACTACTAGATACACGAATAAATCTTCATGATCCAATGGCTTAGACAATATCGGGGGATTCTCTAAGTGATTCAGCAGGTTCTGAAAGGCTTCAATGCAATCCGTGGTCCATTCGAAATTGCATTTTCCTTGTTTTATCAAATAGAACGGATGCATTTGTCAATGGCCCTGAAAATAAACCTATTAAGCGCTGCAACCTTCCCTGCTAAGCTTTGCACGTCTTTGATTCTACGTGGCTCACATATGTTCCGGATCGCTGCAATCTGGTCGGGGTTGATTTCAATTCCGCGCGAACTGGCTATGAAGCCTAGAAACTTTCCTAACGCAATGCCAGAAGAAACCATAGTGTCAGAGGATATTGAACATCTCTGTCAAATCTGTTATATGATTGGATGACTGCTTGGACTTTATGAGCATATCATCTACATAAAATTCCATGGACGTTCCAATCTGGTTGTGGAACATAGGATTCACTAAATGTTGGTACGTTTCCTCGACATTCTTCAGTCCAAAAGGCATCACAACATAGCAGCATAGTCCAAGGTCTGTAACAAAACTTGTATATTCTTGATCAGGCACATGCATGGGAATTTGGTTGTATCTCGAGTATGCGTTCATAAAAGAAAGAAGCTTATGTCCAGCTTTCGAATCCCCTAGCTGATCCTTGGTAATGGGAAGTTATCTTTCAGGGAGGTCTTGTTCAAATCTGAAAAATCAATGCACGTGTGCCATTTCCCATTAGCCTTCTTAACATGGACGTATTTGATATCCAGATGGGGTATGTAGTATCTCGTATAAAACTGTTGCCTCTCATCTTTTCAACTTCTTCTTTTAAGGAAATTTATCTCTCTAGGACGAGCATACGTCTCTTATATTTGATGAGGGTGTACTTCGGGTTTTTGTTCAGTGCGTGACTTATGACCGATGGCGACATCCCGCACGTGTCAGCATGTGTCCATGCGAATACATCTAGATTGGATCGTACAAAGTCTGTTAATTCCCTCATCCAAAGGGGATCCAAACGAGATCCGATCTTCAAGACCTTAGTATGGTCGTCGTCGTCGATTGGAATATCCACAGTTGATTCATTAGGTGTTACCCTTCTACATCCAGAATCTTAATCCTCTATAAGGTTTATGTCTTCGGACAGATAATCGGGTGAGTCCTTCCATGATGCTTCCTTTACTTGTTTTTCCGCGCCTCCTTTGCAGGAGGAGAAGAACTCTTAGGTTCCACGTCGTCTTTGTTGCGTAACATCTTCCGTTCTGCCAAATAGCAAGCTCTTCCAGTGACTTGGTCCCCATGGACCATTCCCACTATAGCTTCGGTTGGGAACTTTATCAAAACCAAGAAAACGCATAACTAAAAAACAAATTGAAAAACAAACTAAGAAAACCTAGTTTTTTAAAAAGAAAAGAAAATAAAACAAATGAAGGAAAATAAAAACTGAATAGGAACTAACCTAAAAAAATAAAACAAAGAAAAAAAATTGCTTGGACTTAATATAAAAAACTAAACTAAAAAAAAAACTAAGCCTTAAAAAAATCAAAATAGCTAAACAAACTACACAACGACCCTATTTGAGCAAGACCTAGCCAGCGATGCACTAATATAAACAGGCTAACTTCAATAAGCACAAAATCGAGCCCCCACAAACAAAATCAACATACCGCCTATGTTTCAGAAAACAATTTCTGAATCTCCCTCTTTTCTATTTTTTTGTTCAACAATGATTCATGCAAGAAATTTTTTATTTTCTTTTTTTCTTTTCGAATCAAAGACAACACACAGAACAAATTCAAATCGAGTTTCGAATCGTGTTCTAGGTTCGATTTGGGGTTGGGTTTCGGCTATTTGTGGTGTTCAAGGATCATGGGTGGAGGAAGGTGAACTACGGTTGGTGTTTTCACGGGTATTCACGAATTGGGTAAGGTAGAGTTGTGTGATAATTTTGGGAACGATTTAGCTGTTGATTTGATGGGTTTTAGTACTGAAGTGGGTATGCATTGACTTGATTTGTGAGGAGGAAGTTGTTCGAATCGGTGATTGGAAAATTTGGGTATTGGTTTCGCGTTTATTTGTGGTAGTTGCAATTTGAAATCACGGGAAGCTTCGGCAGTTGATCGGTTGATGTAAGGGGAGATTGTCTGAACTATTGCGATTATGAAACAGAACGATTGTGGACTGTGAAGTGGTTTGAAGGAGGGATGCGTGGATTTGGCAATTGTGTTGGTCATCTGTTGGGGTAAGAAATTAGTGAAAGAGATGGTCTTCGGTGGTGATTTGCAGGCTTGCAGTGGTGAAAGATCGGATTGGACAGGGTATGATTGGGCTTGGAAGGAGCGCAGATGTTGGCTCTGTCTTGTAAAGATGAGTGGGTGATTTGAACTAATGGAGCAAATGGATCTGAAATATTGTTTGACCTGAAAGATTGTTTAAACGTGATTTTCCAAAAACTTGTTTGGCAATGAGTATTAGGTCCGTTTTGATGTGGAAGCAGGGGAGGTGAAGGTGACGATGGGGAAATTGATGGTGGAGGTGAATTGTTGTTGAAGATGGGCGGGGGGTTAATCAAAGGAGAGAAGTGGAGCAGGCGTGATTTGGTGATGGATTATGCATGGAAGATGGTTGGTGTTAGTGGATTTTGAGTATTGTTGTATGCATGAGGTTAATGGAGATGCAGTGAAGCAACTGTTTAACAGTGGTGGTGAATATTGCGTGAAGTTTGGATTTGTAAAGAGAGAAAAATGGAAAGAAATAAGGTAAACAGGATATTTTTTTAAGAAAATTTGTACAAGAAGAAAGGGAAAGAGATGTATTGAAAATTGGAAAGACAATAGAGCAAGGAATTAAAAACAAAAGGAAAGTTCTTTTTTTCTCTTTATTAGAAGATTGTAGTATCGATGTTTTAATACTCAATCAACCAATCTTGAATTTTTTACTATATATACAAGAAAACAAAAGAAAAAAATAACACGAATTGGAAGTTAAATAAATAATAAAATTTAATTATTGCCTCCCCGGCAACGGCGCCAAAAACTTGTTTGACGCTTCCTAGGAACTAGAATAGCGTAAATTTGTTATAAATTACTGTAAGCGCACAAGTGTGTAGTATGCAGGTCGAACACAAGGAGGAAAATTAAATTTTATTATTTATATATTTCGTGGGCAAGTTGGACGAATTTTGGAGGATTTGACTGAAAACAATAAAATTGCAGAATAAAAATAATTAAACAGAAAGTAAAAAAAAATTAGGATTACCGTTGAATCTAATCAGACGGTCAATCACTAATAGTAAATTAAAATTGCAAAGACAATTTGTGCTCTACCAAATCTAATTGAATAGACGACACAAGTTGCTTGAAAATAAAAATGCAGAAATTAAAAGTGTAGAATAGAAATAATAAACAGAAATAAAAATTAGTATTACCGTTGAATCTAATCAGACGGTCAATCACTAGTGAGAAAATAAATGCAATAGAAAACTGTGTTCTACCAAATCTAATTGAATAGATGGCACAAATTTTCTAGATCCAAGCGGTGTACAGAAAAGAAAAGAAAACTCTTAATTCATGGATAAAGTTTTACAATGGGGTTGCACTTGTATTTATAAGGGATAAAGCCTCCTCTCTATGTGAATATTAGTCCTATAAAAGGTCTCTTAAATATATTTGTTTACAAACAAAAGAGATATGGTATAATGGTTGAGATATTCCTTGAAGATTTTCCTCTTTGATTATTGACGTGTGGCAGCTGATTGGGTTCCCTTTTTGGTAATGACCCATCAAATCATATTATCTATGGCAAGTAAATATGAAAGATTCCCTTTGATTCCCCTATGAAGAATATGCTCAATTCCTGAAATATTTATTAATGTATATCATACATACATATGAATATAATATATATATATATATATATATATATATATATATATATATATATGTGTGTGTGTGTGATATATCACTAATCCATATATTCTTCGAAACACATGAGGTGGGGTGTGTAATATTCTTGTTCCTTTCTTCAGCAAAAATAGAGCTTGATAGGGATTGAACTTAGGACATTCTATCCAAATTTCCAGGCTTTTACCAGTGAGCTACAACATCTTTTGAGATTGAAAATTTGTTGATTCCGAAAAGTAGCATTTTTTATGCAGTTGGTCTTTGATTGAGACAGAGCAGACATTTATTGATAATCTGTGAAAACACACAAAAATATAGAAATAAATATTTATTTATTTACAATAAAGATAAGATGTGAGCATAAATATAAACACTTTTACATGTTAATCATGGGCTCTCTCCTCTTAAAGTATCATGATACATGGCTGTATCGGCCGTAGTAAAGGATTGTATTGGTGGGTTAATCTCGTAACTGCAGGTGCTTTTCCTTATGCAACCCCAGAAAAGTTCATCTTGTTCTTGAAACATAGGAGGTGAATTTGTCCTAAATCTATGGTACAAGCAGGCAAGACCACTCCACCATTTATCTAAGTCGTCGAGGCAGTCGTGAACAGTATCGCATACACCACCTGGAATTTAAAGCGGTTCGTTTCATGCTGTTCAGACCCTCTTTAAATGTAACGACCCGAATTCCGACAAATCGAATTTTTTTTTTCAAAAATCTAATATATCAGAACCCGAGTTGGCTTGTCTGGTATCCTGCAGAAAATACAGAGATATAAAATATATCAGAGCTCAGAAAACAGCGGAGGGATAAAATATATTATAACCAAATATAGCCTTACCATAGTAATAATACTGTCTAACCAGTATCCAAAGCTATTATATCTCTGCCATAAACCTAACCTGCGGTGGTGTTATGAGGAGGGGGTCAGAACAAAAGTTCTGGTGACTGGACAAAATTACACAATCTGAAACAACCTTACATATGTCGTTCAGTTATGTTATTTTGACGTCAAAAGTTGGTCTAGTGACGGTCAACCGCCAACGTGTGCTGAGAACACACGATAAGTAGTCGCAGAGATGCAATGAAAGTAAATGAACAAGGGAGACACAATATTTTATAATGGTTCGGCTTATATCGGTGCCTACGTCCACTTATAATCTTTATTTATACTATTGATTACAGGTTATAGTGGTTTTTCAGTGGAAGAAAGTAGAGAAAAGAAAGATTGAACACAAAATCCTTGTGTCGAATATGGTGAATACGACATGCTATTTCTAGTAAGCTGAGCGAGAGGTTTTTTTCGGAGATTTCAGAATGCCTTTCTACTTCGGGATGTAGTGGTATTTAAAAGTAAGCCAGTGGACCAGATTTGCATGCAGCGTGGCATACATTTTTCTGGGGCTTTAACACGTGGAACTCGATCAGGTTGAGTAGTTGTAGGCGGCGCGACCCGGTATTGCTCATGAGTAGTTCTTCCTCGAAATTGGCAGCCTGCGTGGCATTGAATATATGGCGTGTAAAAATAAGTGCTTGGTCAAACTTATCCGCTGCATATGACTTGGGAACAAGACTTCATTTGATATTATATAACTCGTTCTGGTCCGATCTTGTCAGAGACAATTTTACTTAGGTGCTTCTGCACATATATTTCTGCCCGATCCGATCTTTCAAGAACAGGTCAGTTGATCTATTGATAACTCGGCCGATTAGTTTGGTCTCTTTGGGAGGATGCTCTCTTTATTTGTTGTAAAGTGGCTTTGGGTCGGCCTGCTATTGGTGGACCTAAGATAATGATCATCCCTTATGGTCTGGAATGGGCCAATATCTCGTGGCGGGTTTCGACTTTGGGCTGGAACGGCTTTTTGTCAAAACGTTGGTCAACACTTTCTCCCTAGAACACATCTTCTTAAGGAAAGGAAATGTGTTATGGATCTTCTGAAAAATGTTGCATAGCAGAAATCTAGGAAACCATGGTTACGCCGAATCATATTAAGTCCAGAAAGCTGACGATCAACAATGATTATATTAAGGCTTGAAGTCAGACGGCCACTAAGTATCGTATTAAGGCCGGAAGACAGACAATGACCAGCGATCGTATTAAGACCGATGACTTGCGAATGCCAAATTATAAGTCAACCATTTTGAATTGATCTTGATATAAGCATAAGAACCGAGATCCTACCAATTAAAGAATACCTGCAAAGATATGGGGTACGAGCATATACCATGCTTGGTTTCATAAAGTTGGCGAGTATCAATCATACTCGGCTTTGGCAAGTATTAACCATACTTGGTTTATGGAATTGGTGAGTATTAACCATACTCGGCTTATGGAGTTGGCGAGTATTAACGATACTCGGCTTATGGAGTTGGCGAGTATTAACCATACTCGGCTTATGGAGTTGGCGAGTATTAACCATACTCTACTTATGGAGTTGGCGAGTATTAACCATACTCGGCTTATGGAGTTGGCGAGTATTATCCATACTCGGCTTATGGAGTTCGCGAGTATTAACCATACTCGGCTTAAAGAGTTGGCGAGTATTAACCATACTCGGCTAAAAGAGTTGGCGAGTATTAACCATACTCGGCTTATGGAGTTGACGAGTATTATCCATACTCGGCTTAAAGGGTTGGCGAGTATCAACCATACTTGGCTAAACAGACTAAGTATGGTGGGAGGCGTTGACCATACTTAGTTTAAAGATGGTGGCTATCACTGACCATACTTGGCGAACATTAACCATGCTCGGGTTGGATCAAAGATTCTGCCAAATCCTGGCAAGATGCTTGAATCGATCAAACATAATCCATATTTGTGAAAGAAAGTTTATTGCTGCTAATTGAGCTATTATAGAAACAAATCCTAATATGTTGCTAGTTTAATCCAGAGCACGCCTAAGGATTAAATCCTAACCCCATACGTGTATACTTCAACATAACCATATTATTCAAAAAATGAAATAAAATATAAAAGTACATTTCTTATATCCTAAGAAATGGAGTGCATAGATCAGTTGATGATGAGGTCACGATTGCTGGACTCAGGGTCCTTTCCATTTCGAGGAGCTCGAGGACTGACCTGAGGAGCTTAGGCAGGAGGTTGTCGTGGAGGTGCGGCTGGTATAGATCTTTTAACATTCTCGGGAAACTCTCCATGTCAAACCTTATCCTCGATAAGATCTCGTAAATGCCTGCATACACGGTGCTGTGACCTGCCATGTCGTGGTACATGTAGTGCTTTCCTGATTCGAGTTCCTTTTGAGTCGGCTCTTTTCGAGGAGGTCTATGGAAAGGGAGAGATCCTCGTACGTCAAGGTAAATGTCTAGAAGGGATGAGTTATGTAACGTCCCGCATTTTTAGCAGCTTGTATTTGAATATTTAAATCAGTTTAAATATTGAATTCGTAATATAAATGGATTTATATATTAATTAAAATGAAATTGAACATATAAAAATATATGTTAATTATAATCGAGCCTGTAATATCGCGACAGTTCGTAATTTAACGTTCTGAACTTCAACTGAGTGTACAAGATTCGTTATAAATCAGATTCCTGCGAAACAAGAAACGTTGGAATCTATTAAACTGTATCTTCCTAGCAGAAGTGAAAAATCGGGATTTCGTGTTACAGATTGTGAGTTGTGTCCAAATCAAATTCCCAAATAGTCGTTGTAGAATCGTTTATCGAACGTAACGGTTTATTCGAAATAACTAGATATCGGATACGAATTTGGACAAGGTTCTTTTGAGGCGTAGTGATAATTTAATTTTTAGAATTTTACTGTAATTTTTAATTAACTAAATACGCAACTTTTTATTTGGAATATTTTGTACCCTATATCAATATTTTGGGGTTTCACAGAATAAGTTAACCTACCGATATTATTATATATTTGGGATCATAACACCTCGTTGAGCACGACTGTACTCTTACTTCTGTCTGTACATGAACAGAATTTATAACTCAAACAAACTTAATTTTTTGATTTACATATATTCACTATTGTTGCACCTTTCCTCCATTCCAACCTTTACCATCTCTACACGCCACATATAGATATGTATATGTTTGAAACAATTAGTACATCACCCTATATTTTTAGCCATCTAATCACTGAATCTCGATTGTCCTCATACTAGAGAAAAATTGGCCAACCTATGCTAATCTAAAAAGAAACAGTAATCTAAAAGGCATAGAAAGGGAAGGTGCAGCTTAACCTATGTTTGAAAACAAACATGGCCTACATTGAAGAAAGTAACATCTACCCTGTCATCCTATTAGCATGGCCACCACGCTACCTTGAATTTATAAACACATGAATTCAGCATGCCAAACCATACTCCCATTCCTATAGACATGACAGGACCATACCCTATTCTTTCTTAACTACTAAGACTTCAGAATATTTTATATATTCCTTAATAGTTAAGCAATCTCCGTATATATATATTTAGTAGCAGCATCCTCGTTTATTCTCCATCCACTTCAAACTAAATCCATGCCGAGTCCTTCGGACTTATATATAAAATGAAATTGTCCACTAAAAACTCTCTCGTTTGTTTTTCCTTGGAATTTCAATATTATAAGAATTCACGTGTGTTTTGAGGAAAAGATGAAGTTGTGAGGCAGTTTTTGACGCTGCAGGTAAGAGGAAATGATGGAGTCTAGCATGATGTATGAGGAGTTGCGAGCAAGTAAGGAGGAAAGGGTCTGTGGCAAGGTGAAGGGGGAGACAGTGAAACTGCTGCTGGTGTACGTCATGGAAAGCAGAACGTGGAACAAGAGCAGGACGTGTGGGGGATGATGTGTATATGTTGAGCATGAAAGGACTGAGTGAGTGAGTGTTGAAATGGTGGGATGGGTTTGTATGGTTGCATGGAGGAAGTTGCACGGTGATACAGGGAAGAACGGAACGTGCAAGGAAGAGGAGCGTAGCATTAGGGAACAAGGATATGGGAAGTGGAACCGGAGGAAAATGTTTCGGTCAGGGAGAAAAAGTAAAGAGCTGGGAGCGAATGGCCATCACACACGGGGAAGCCTGGGATGGAGTAGTGTTCATCTTCGAACTGTGTTACATGCAATGGTAATCGCTTTTGAAAAGGAATGGATTCATGCATGGCTGCGGGTTCCTGTTGTGACAGTGCGATGTGGTGTACGGAATCTTGAGATGGTTCTGGGGTAGAAAGCATTAAGGTATGCGCTGTGTTTTATGAAGAGACATAAGGTAAAGGAGGGGGGCGTTCCCTTTTAGAAGTGCTGAAATGGAGGAACGCTGTAAAGTAGTAACGTGGCAAACAAGGGTATAACCGTATAAGAAAAGTAACGTGCCATATAGGTGTCGGACGGTTTAAATTTATTACAAAACGAAATCCCTTGTGAACTAGTTTATTAAGTTATTGATTTGGAAGTAGGAACATGGTCAGTAGTTGAAGATGTGAATGGAGATGGGCGTGAAATAATTGATGATTGGGTAGCTTCCATGAGCAGATATACACTGAAAGCAACAGTGAGGGGTTGCTGAGTTTGAAGGGACAGTTTTGGTTGTAGAGGGTTGCAATTTTGTTTTGAAACTAAGGAGAATACGGTGAACTTGAAGTTCGGTGGTGATGTTAAGCCACAACAGTTTTAGTGAAGCATAGTTTTTGGCCTTGAAGAAGTCTGGATCGTGATTTTATCACTGTCGAGAAGAAAGAATCTTTAGCGGCTCTGGTTATTGAAGTTATGTTTGGGCCAAAGGGAATTAACATTAAGGCCCAGTTCATATTCGTTTAGATATATATATATATATATATATATAAATGGTTTCAACTATATACGGAAGTGATGCATTACTGCATCGAGGAGATGGCAGATTAGAAGGGAAGATTGCCGAGGTTAGTGGTGAAATGCATATGGGAGTCAGCGTGTATACGAGAAGCACTGTCTGGGCAACGTTGTTTAAAAGGAAAACAAAGCAGTGTCGTTTAAAATCAGCGTGTGAGTGGAGTTTTGGCAGCGCGCTGGAGTTACTCGGATCGAAGAGGAGCGACACTGGTGGTGTGAGGGAAGATCGGCGTGGGTCGCCTGGGTGTCAGACATCGATAGTCCAGTCGAGTGGGTAAGAGTAGTGAAAGGTGAAGGAATATTGATCGTGGGGTTTTGAGAACGGGGTTAGCCGATATTAAAAAGCTGCAAAATGAAAAACCGGTCTAGAGCCATTTGGAGCACGTTACAGTTTGAGGCAATCAAAGCGCCGGATATAATCAACTGACACAAATCGTTATATAACGGTTAACGCGCCAAGGTGAGTAAATTCACTCACTCTGATCTATTTTAAAATATTATAATTACATTTTAATGTTGGTTGAATGCTGCGGTCGTTTAGGTAGATTACCATTAAATTGATTGAAATATTATATATCGTTGCATAGATTGGATGCTGCTTCCACCGATTTTAATATTCCCTATTATGGAATCAATGTTAATTGTGTTGACTAACATCTGTGGATGCGGAAACCGGTTGGAGGAATCCGACCGGATTCCTCGATATTTATATGTACAGTTTGTTTTATATATGCACTGTTTGAACCCAAATGACATTTAAGCCCCGTGTGAATATTGATGTTGAACGGAAATTCAACAATTGTTTTGATTTAATCAATAAACGGTATTGATTAAGAAAGTGGCGACAGTCGACCATAAATACATCGTTTTGTTAAGAAGTTGATTAGCCGTCAGGAAAATCAACGAAGTTAATTATAAAAACTATATTTTTATAATTAAAATGAAGTTTTAAATTATAATATAAGTTCTATTATAAACCGGTATTTAATAAGTTCGTTTTTATAAAAGTAAATATAAACAATTAATTAGTTAAATAAGTATGAAGCTGTAATTATCCGACAAGTAAATAATTTAGGATAATTATTTTAAGCAAACAGTTAAGAAATATTATTAGATTAATTTTATTAATCTAATGGTAAGAATCAATAAAAATCAGTTAACGGATTTACTGATGGAATAAGGTTGATTTAATCAACCGTTTATGTGGAAAATGAATATTAGATTAATCGGTCTTAAATTAATCATATGGAAATAACTTAGCGGTAAACTGATCAAAAATTTATAAGATTCCTTATTAATTACCCTGTTTAATTAATGAGGTATTAAATAATTATTGAACCAATATAATTAGTTATCGTGTATCTATTTTAGGTTAATGATGAAGTAAATATTATTTAATTATTTTTAATTAAATAACTGTTTCTTAAATGGATTTCATTTAAGAGGATATCGAATTTATAAAAGATGTTACTTGAATTAAGTATAATGATTCAAATAAAAAGTAAAACGTCAGAGGACGTAAATGGATCTTGGTAAAAAAGTTATAAACAGAACCGTGGAATGAGGTAAAGCGAAGAATTAATGTCTACTATGAATAACCATAAACAACAGAAATTTCAAAGTATGAATATGGTGTTATAAAACCATATTCCAAATTAAAACATGGAAATACGTTTTGATGTATGTTATAAGTAATAAGGAGTTTAGAGTTACGGATGTATATCTATTCTAAGGTAAGAACATTGTCGATCAAGGTCTGAGAGGTAAATAAAATACACCAACTTGAATGACTTCACTATTATCGAGGAACGATATAAGTTTGTAACGGAAAGAGATGTCAAGATTAGTATAAAGGTAATATGGTTGCGTATTGCAAATCTTAGAACTATAGCGATAAAATAATGCTATTGACTAGGCTTAAGCGTGACTGTTATGTCGAGATTAGTTAAAAAGGAGAATATTACAACGTATGACAAGTTTTGAACTGTAACGATAAATTAACGCTGTTAACCAAACTTAAGCGTGATTTTTATATAGCAGCATTTCCTAGGGAATGAAAACAGTTTGGTTTGAAATCCACTTAGTTTTAAAGAAATAAGTAACGGTGTTTGTCCAAAGGAATATCAGAATTAGTTTAGAAAGGGAAATTGGAGAATCGCGTTAGAAAACGATGAAAGCATTTCGATGTTCGAAATGTGATTAGAATTAAACCATTAGGATTTGGAACTATAGTTCGACGATGTTGAATGTATTAAATTAAATTATTTTTAGGGATTATAATCTGATAGGATAATAAATATTTAGTTTTAAACCAACAAATTATTATAGGATATATAATCAATATGTAGTTATAAACTTGATATTGATTTAACAAGGAGTTGACTTAGAAACAGAGTTTATAAAGTGTAATAATTGGGAATGTTTTTCCAAGAAGTGTGAAAAGACTAAAACGTGGTTTGGGAAATATCTGATAAGATATGGGAATGCGAAATATAAAACGAATCTTAAATAAAAAGTGCCTGTGATTGTCTGTGTTAGTTATACATTAGAATGGATGTTTGTTTTTACTTCGATAGTTAAATAACCGACTATCGAAGTGTGTTAACCAACGTTGCCAATAACGGAGAGACCGGTTGGATATATTATCCAAAAACCACTCCGTGTAGGAATAAGCGTTGCGAATTTGATTATGATGAAGATAATTGAAGACGGAGTGAAATGCAACGGTGGTCCTGTTCCAGAATAGTGCTTTCTGTTTGTCCAGTACCTGGACAACTTGTATGGACGAGTGTCTGACAGAGTATACCTAATAAATCTCGTACAGTTGATCTCTTAAAAGTATTACGTCTGGTGGCGGAGGAATTCGTTCCTCTTAGCTTTTTATACCCGTGATATATTCGGGAATCGATTAGTGAATTGACAGGTTTGACGATGTGGCATTCAAAGTGAATGGTGATAAGATGTTATGAAGATAGACGTAGCCTCTAGCCTCACAACCAGGAAGTGACAAAATTTGGGCTAGGCAGCATGGCTAGTTGGGTCATACCCAAGCAGGGTGTATTGTCACCGATCTAGAGAAAATTCATATTTGTTCTTCTTTTCGATTCTGTATCTTCGGATGACGGTTGGATGGCCAACAACCGTAGATGGCAATATATTTTGCGACACTCAAGCTAAATGAGTGAGCGATCATGTGTGGCCGGATTGCAAGACGTTCTTGTTGAACCCAGGTGTATCCCCTCTAGAGTACACTGATCGGTAGGTGCTCCCATACCTTGTCTGTTGGAATCCAATCCCCAATAAGCGCTCTGCAGTTTATGATTTTATACTATATATGTGGAGCGTGAGATGCAAGTGTTCTGCTATTTGGTTATTTATATTGATTAGACATTATTATAATATCACTGGATTTTGATATCAAAAAGTTTGGGTTATAATAAGGTAAAAAAACGTCCATGTTTATGTGTGGGTTGGTCTTACTATTATCCTTTTGTTTTCAAAAGGATTTTTCAAAGTTAAACAGTATGGTTGGAATTTACTCACACCAGTCCCATGACTGACCCAGAGTTTCTTTTGTTTGTTTTCCCTAAACTCTTGTGTGTCAAAATTTGTATGGGCGGTCAAGTGTTTCAGGCTTTGCAGATTCACTTGGAGGAGCAAGAAACAGAAGGCTTCACCATTAGTTAGTTAGAGATTATTTCCGCTGTAATATATATGAGTTGTACTCTGATATGGTATGTAAATACAAATACAGTTTTATATCTGTGTAATACCCCGGAAATCTGGGCCAGTTTAAAAATTTTAAATTGGCCAATTTAATGAATTTTGAATATTTAAAATGAATTATTTTAAATAATAACGATGAGAAATTTATTTTGAATATAATTCGAACGAATATATTTATATAGTTCATCGTTAGAATATAAAAAATTATTTTAAATTATAAATGTAATTGGAAATGGCGCGGTAGTTCGATAATTCGATTTCTAACTTCAAATGAATGTACCAGGTGCAAAATAAACCGGATTTTAGTGAAACAAAAAATATTAGAATCTAATTGAGAATATCTTTCCAACGAGTCCAAAAAATCAAAATTTCATTACGGGAATCAAAAGTTATGGCCAAATGAATTTTCAGAATAGTCGCTATGGAATTTCTAGCCCTTAAAAAATGGGAATTTTGCAAACGACCTCGGATTTCGACGAAACCACTTTTGTTGGATCCACGATGTCAAGTTATTGCTAGGTTTCAAAATTCGTAATTTTTCGAATCAATATGTGAGCGTGGCAAAGGAAAACGCGTTTGACCAGTTTTAGTTGATTTTAATCGACTGGAAAATGGCCATTTTTCAAACGGTCTCGAAATTTGACGAAACTAGTTTTGTTAGGACCGTACCGTCAATACGAAGCTAGAAAATATTTTTCAGGAATTTTTAAAGTCCCTATGTGGCCCCGGTAAATTGAAATGCGCGTTCAAATTCAATATATAGAGTTATATGTTGATTTTGACGAAAACTGATCAAAACGATCGAATTAGCTTACGATACATATCCCATTGTGTTCGGAATGGAGTTAATTAGCTATGGACGACAGGCGGTGGGTTCGATTCTGAGGTCGAAACGAAAAGTTACTTTTTGAAATTAAAATAAATAATTAAATATATTTGTTTATATACCCTCTCCCACTACCCATCCCTCTCTCTCTTTCACTTTCAGAAGAAAATAAAAAATAAAAAACCTCTCCACATTGACCACGACGCCTCCCTCCTCTTTCCTAATCGCGATCGCCGCCACCCCCGTCAACGCCTCCCCAGCGCGCCGCCCAACGCGCCGCTTCCCTCCCCCTCTTCCCCAGTTCCCCGACGCTAGCCCCCTTCCTCCCTCTCTCGATTTTCCCCCATCTTGCGTGCTCGAGAAAACCCTCCCCCTGTCGCCATCTACAGTCCAGCGCCCCCCTCCCGCAAACGACGATCGAACCGCCCCTCCATACCACCGCCTCAACCCCCACCAGTGATGACCGCCGACCCGCTGCTATTATAAACAAAAACCCAATCAAGGTAAATCTTTATTTTATTTATTTATTTTATTTTTATTTTTCCTTTCTTATTTTTCTCTGATTTGTTTATTTCATTTGGCTTAGAAAAATATGATTTTAAAAATAGGAATACCATTGTTTTAAAATAGAAAATAGTATTGTTTTGAAATTAAATTTCTTTGTTTTAAAAATATGAATTTTATAGAAATAACTTTGAAATAAAAATAGGAACTTTTATGTATAGGTTTATAGCTTAAATAAAAATATGGTTTTTATGTTTATATAGCATTGTAGAATAAAGATGTAATTTTTATAAATAAATAGCATTGTAAATAAGAATTTTTTTTTTATAAAATAGAATAATATAAATAGAAATAGTGATGAAATGCGATTTTTTATATTTATAGAACGATAATCAAAATATGATTTTTATATGAATAGCAAAATAAAAATATAATTTTTATATGATGTAAGGGTTAAAAATATAATTTTTATAGAATGTAGAGAATAAAAATATGATTTTTATATTATAGAAAGAATAAAAAAATGATTTTTATATTGGTAGAATATTAAAAATAAGATTTTTAATGTATAGAACATCATATTAAAAATGTGATTTTAATATGAACAGCGTGGAGAAGCCTACGTTGGAAGTACGGGCAAATCCAGACGGTTCAACAGTTCAAAAGCAAAGCATGGCGGAGTGGAACCCTCTTTGAGAACTTCTCACTTTAAATTTTCTTTTCTAGTTATAAATATATACTAGGATGCAGACGGTGTTTAGTAGCACCCGACACAATCGTCCACAGACCATGGACTTGTTTGATTTGTTTGGTGTGTAGTTGATTAGATTATCGTTTTGAATTTGGTTGTTTGGGTGAAATGAAATTGATTGGATTGATATGTGTATGGCGTGGGCCATTACTAGACCGGGGACAAGGCTAGGCCTTGTCCCGTTTCTAGTATCGTGCCGTTATGCCGCCGAAATTTTCTAAAGTATGTTAGAAAAATATCATTTTATTGTGTAAATGAACTGAATAGAAATTCATGTGTTGAAATAAAATATTTTATCGTTAAAAATATAATTTTTAACGTGTGTGAATAAAATAAAATTCATTTACAAATCGGACGATTTGTTTATGTACACTGTTTTAACTGATATTGATTGGGATGATAAATTTTACACATCGCCCAACTGCACAAATAATATTCAGTGTTTGTTGATGTGAAACCCCACACGGGTATTGGGCTGATATTTGACGTACACTAATCCCAATTATTTTGTTGAATGTCGGTCGATTGGTCGACAGACTGTGTAAGCGTTGATTATTTATATTTAATGCTTATACAGTTGTGTTGTGCACTTTGGATGATGGTTGATTATTTATCGTTGCTATTATATACATGTGTTGTGTGGAATCCATATAATTAACATTATATGGTAATTGATTGGGTCTCATTCCAATTGAGAAGATAAAGAATATTATAAAATAAGTTTCATGTGTTGACAATACTCATTTGTTGAGATTAGTCAAGTGTTGAAAGAAATATAAATTCATGTTTTGAATAGAATAAATATTCATTTGTTGAATAAAATAAAGAAGGTTTTGAAAAATATAAAGCCGTGTTGATTAGAGATGCGTTATTTTGACGCGAACGATATTTATATCGATTTTATTCGTTTTATAATGAATATTGAAAAGTGATTTCAAAATTGAATATTTTGAAATGAAATTCGAATTAAATTAGATTGAAATTCAAATTGAAATTTAATTGAATCAATTTGAAATGAATTCGAATCGAATAGAAAATGAATTCGATTCGAATTGAATAGAAAATGAATTTGAATTAGAATTGAATAGAAATTCGAATTGAATAGAAATTCGAATTGAATAGAAATTCGAATTGAATAGAATTGAATGGAAATTCGAATTGAATTGAATTGAAATTCGAATTAAATAGATTTGAATTGAAATCGATTTGAATGGAATTTAAAACGAATTTATAGTGGAATATTCAATTTTGATTTGAAATTGAATATGAAGTTAAAACTGTTTTGAAAATCGAATTTAAAACTATTTATAAAATTCGTTTTAAATAGAAATCGACAAAAAATATATTATATATATTATATATATATAATATAATGGCCAGAATAGAAGCGCCGCGCTGCGCCAGTTCTTGAATTTCGACCATTGACTTCGTATGGATATTACGTGAGATCCGACCGTCGGATTCTCCTAAAACTGGAACCGTTGGGTTCGTATCGAAAAGAGTTTTCTAAAGAATGTAAGAAATTAGAAATCTAATGGTTGGATTTGGAGATACGTCCAAATCAAATTTAGAAAAGGTCGCTGTAAGTGCAGTTCGATGGCCGTTGATGGAAATCGACTGTACGGGCATTGATAAAATTATTAATAATTAATGTAAAATCATAAGAAATGATTTGGAAAGAGTTGGGATGAAAAACTCCATATTTGAAAAGATAAAAATAGATTTTTTATCGAAATGAACTAGTTTTGAACTGAAATTATAATTCATTTAACCCAACACTCCTAGCTCAGTTGGTCAGACGTGGGCGAATTGGGATGAGACATAGGTCTCAGGTTCGAGGGCCACCTCTGCCAATTTCTAGGGGTGACTACCTAGGTAGTGTGAAGGCGTTGAAAAATCGGGGTATATCACTACCCGTGGGGTTTACTAAGACCGACAAGCAATGGCTTGAGTGAAGTCTTAGGTTCCACACGTAAATCAAAAAAAAAAAATTATAATTCATTTATTTTTGAAATAAATAAATTGGATTTGAAATGGTTTTGAAAATAACCAAAATTTCCAATATATAGATTGGAAATGGATTTGAATCGAATTTGTCTTCGAAATATTTCGATGTGGGATTTTGTGATTATACAGATATGGTTATGGAAATTTGAAAGATATATTTATATCGTTATTTCCAATACGATATTTGTTGGTCGTAGAATTTGATATTGAATATAAGCCGATATATTTTCTATTCAGAGCTTTGTATTTAATATCAAATGTGATTTGGGTTTGTCGTGAATGGTGTCTTCATTAACACTGTTCTTAAACCCAGTTGAGAAAAAGATTAAATCTTTTTATTTAGATTTAATGAAGTGAGCCAATTAAATGATATTTAATTGGAATTGAATTGGAATTGATTTTTGGGTTTATCGTGAACCGTGTTTTAAATGACATTGGTTCTTTAACCCGGTTAAAGATTAAAACTAAGTGGAGTTTTAATGAATCTTTAAATAGATTGAAAAGTGAATTCGATAATTAAAATTATCAAATTCAAGGAATGATCGAGAATGGAGTACCACCAGTTTTACTCCGGACGATAGTTAAATCTTTAATTAGATTTAAACGTGAAATGGTAATTGAATTTACCGATAAAACCGTGGTGTTAGATATGGAGTATGACCAGTTTTACTTCATGGGATGAATAGGTTGGGATTGGGAAATAAAATAAATGATTACTTCGGTGTGGTTCGCTAATCCCGACTAGTTTGAATTGATATTCAAAAAAAAGGATTAAAGAATAAATTTAAAGAATTTATCTTTGATAAAATTAATGGGAACCTTTCCCAAAGAATAAGAATATTTGAATAAAAGAATATTCTGAATTGGAATGAGGCGTATGTTGTGTTTGTGTAACACTTGTTTATTATATACGCGAGTTATTCAGAAAGACCGGGTTTATACCATTCTGAATAACTGATACGACGATAAGTCGAAGATAAAGACGGTGGTCGAAGACCGGAGGTCTTCACATCGTTTGGATAATTACTGATGATCCTGATTGGGTTGTACACCCAAGAGGAGGGAAATAGTTGGTGGTCGTCCAGACGTATTTGGAGATCGATGGATATGCGAGGTACGTGGTGCCTCCGGTTTCGTTCAGACCCAGAACGGACTTGTAAATGGACTGTGTGTCCGACATTGGATTTCATTCTGTGTGACTGATATCAGTTGCATAGAGTGGTTTTCCTGTGTGGCTTGCTAAGATGCAAATGATAAAGGCTTATGTTGAAAAGCAGAGTCTTGTGGTTGATGATCAAAGCACGGCCTTTGTGGCGTAGCTTTGTGTAACGTGAATTCGCGAGCCTCACACCCCGGTTGTGAACCAGAAACGGGAGAGGACATCAGGGAGGGCATGCGTTTCCTTCTAGCTAGGGTGGTGTCAGTGACCTACCAGCCCTGACATTTATATACTTTTCACCTGTGTGGTTGTTGCGGTTGCGAGGCGCCTCGGTTAGATCGGACGATCCGGGTCCGATGGAGTCATTCGTTGGCTCACCTACGCCCCAAAGGGCGGGAAAACGCAGTGTTCAGGAATTTTAATCCACATCGGTGACCGGCCCTGACGATCCAAGGGTCACTCGAGCTCTGATCCTGAGGGGCGGGCTAGAGCGTCTCAAATCGGTAGAGGACTATCTTTTGCCTCGGTTCATAGATGGAAATCCAACTTCCAATACGTGATTTTGCGGTTTTAATTGTAGAACTAGTACGGCGACATGATATATGGCACCCATGCCATCTATGATTGATACTTATGATTGAAATTGATTTCTTCACTTATAGTAATAATAAAAGATGAAATTTATCGTATCAAGCATTCTTTGGCTATTATAAGGTAAAACCCTATCCTCTGGTTTGTGTTGCATTGTGTGATGGGACCTGGGTCTTATAATAACTTCATTGTCCTTTATTTAGCATTGCGCTGTTGTTTTATGCACTGGTATTCTTGGGAGGAAACCCGTTCCGTGTTATACGGCGTGGTCCCTTGATTTACCTAACTTTAAAATAAAGATTAATAACTGTTTTAGTTCTCACACCAGTCACATGACTGACCTGGAGTTTATTGTTTTAACCTAAACTCTGGGTGCCCTTATTTTCGACACGGGCAGCTAGTAGTTTTGGTTTTGCAGATTTATATCCACGGGATCCTGGTTTACCGCTGGAATGATATCCGGAAAGCTTTGTATCCGTATATCTCCTTCAGTTGTATTTTGTATTATTTTCCGTTGCTATGTAATTTATTGTAATCTCTGATATTTATCGAATGTATTATATTTGTTAATACTCTGTATATTCTTGTAATCTGATGGAATTGTTGTAATTAACAATGAAATGTTCTTCCGTCTGTGTTATGTTGTGGCTTGTTCTCGAACTATCCGCACTTTCCTTCACCGGGGAAGTTATGGGTTTTTACAATCTCAAAGTTATGTTGTATAATACATTTCATTCGTTCCGCTATGAGTTTCGTGTTTACTCTTATTCTGTTCAGTTGAGTTCTTCTTCTTCTTCTATTCTACTAGTTCTATCTTTTCTATCTCATCCTCTAAATTTTTTCTATTAATGATCTGAATTTTCGTGTACTTTGAGTTGAATGTGTAGGATATTAGTCAGCTCAAATTGGCACGGATTTTCGGGCCATCACAGTTGGTATCAGAGCTGAAGGTTAAGTGATTACCTTGGCTCTGTGGCGTAACTCAATAGAGATGGAGTTAGTAATACTCTAGATTGAGTTTGAGTGTATATATATGAGTGAACACATTTGTAAATGGATATAAAAACTGTTTTATACTGTGTTGATTGGTCAGTCGAGTGGTTTATAAATTCTGGTCGAAACAGTAATGCAAACTGTGTCGATAGGTGTTCCTAAACTCTTAAACAGAGTAATTTGACACAGTATGTTTTGAAAAGCTCGGTAAATAAAATAATTTTATCCAAAAATATATTATGGTATAAAAGAAGTATATATCTTGAGATTATTTTAGTATATTAGATGTGTTAATCGTTGTTATGATCGAATAAGATTTATAATTGAGTTGGTTACATAAATAACCAATCGAAATATTATATAAGTAGAATATGCAAAATAAGATGAATTGGATCTGAATTTAAAACCAAAATTGAAATAAAACTCTAGAAACGTGGGAAATGAGTTGGAAATAATGTTTGGATTAAATATATGGGAATTTTAAAATCCTGGGAGGTTTGAAATTGTTTTCCAAGTGTTGTGAAAGATATTTTGAAGTAAAATTCAAAATGGAAGTATTTTAAAATGAATTTTGAAAAGTAATATAGTATTGAACTCACTTTGATCACTGGAAAATAATTTCTGATGATGGCCGCATTATCAGTGTTCATTTTCGAGTTTCAGAGTGACGGATTACTACCAAAAGATTTTGTTTTTGAAGTGTTTTGAGAAAACGAGTTGTTAAAATTCAAATGTTTTGAATTTCTATTATTATATGTAAATATATATTACTTCATACTGATTTGAAATAAAAACCCCAGGAAATTGAATTCTGAAATTTAAAATTTACTTATGAAGTAAATAAAAACAGAATTTAACTAAGTCAAATAAAATTGGAGTTGAATTGAAGCCAAGTAAGTGGAAATCATACTGGAATAAGGATTTGACTTGGCAAAGTAGTGGAATTTGTGAATTAAGATTTGGAATGGAACCAAGCTTGACTATGGAATTGGATTATTGAGAAATAAATTGGGATTGAGATCGGAACTGGAATTCGAGATGAAATTTGGCTTGGTAAAGGTGAATGATTGGTTCGAGGAGATCAACCGAGATGATAACAAATGAAAGGGATGAAATTGAATGCCCGACAAAAAGGTACGAGTTTATATTTTATATGAATATGAGATTTATGAGCCGGATTGGCCAACAACTTGGCTATTTGATTTTCTTTTGGATTGGAGAAAGCCCAGAGAGGCGAGCTGTGGTAATACGATCGAGCCGTGCAGAAGAGATGCTGGCGAAATTTTTCGAAAATTTGTGGTGTTAGAAAATTTTACGAATTATGAAAATCAGTAGAAATAAACTAGTATTTTAATCAAAATTAAAATTGGGTCAGTGGAACTAAAATTAAGAGGTAAATCCAAAAAGATATTTTAACCTGATAATAATATGGATTGTAGCGTTTTCCCTACCTTAGTAATTTCGGGGACGAAATTCTTTTAAGGGTGAAGGAATGTAACGTCCCGCATTTTTAGCGGTTTGTATTTGAATATTTAAATCAGTTTAAATATTGAATTCATAATATAAACGGATTTATATATTAATTAAAATGAAATTGAACATATAAAAATATATATTAATTATAATCGAGCTCGTAATATAGCGGCAGTTCGTAATTTAACGTTCTGAACTTCAACTGAGTATACAAGATTCGTTATAAATCGGATTCTTGCAAAACAAGAAACGTTGGAATCTGTTAAACTGTATCTTTCTAACAAAAGTAAAAAATCAGGATTTCGTGTTACTGATTGTGAGTTGTGTCCAAATCAAATTTCCAAATAGTCGTTGTAGAATCGTTTATCGACCGTAACGGTTTATTCGAAATCACTAGATATCAGATACGAATTTGGACAAGGTTCTTTTGAGGCATAGTGATAATTTAATTTTTAGAATTTTACTATAATTTTTAATTAATTAAATATGCAACTTTTTATTTGGAGTATTTTGCACCCTATATCAATATTTTGGGGTTTCACATAATTAGTTAACCTACCGATATTATTATATTTTTGGGTTCGTAACACCTCGTTGAGCACGACTGTACTCTTACTTCTGTCCGTACGTGAACAGAATTTATAACTCAAACAAAATTAATTTTTTGATTTACATATATTCACTACTGTTGCACCTTTCCTCCATTCCAGCCTTTACCATCTCTACACGCCACATATAGATATGTATATGTTTGAAATAATTAGTACATCACCCTATATTTTTAGCCATCTAATCACTGAATCTCGTTTGTCCTCATACCAGAGAAAAATTGGCCAACCTATGCTAATCTAAAAAGCAACAGTAATCTAAAAGGCATAGAAAGGGAAGGTGCAGCTTAACCTATGTTTGAAAACAAACATGGCCTAGGTTGAAGAAAATGACATCTACCCTATCATCCTATTAGCATGGCCACCACGCTTCCTTGAATTTATAAACACGTGAATTCAACATGCCAAACCATACTCCCATTCCTATAGACATGACAGGACCATACCCTATTCTTTCTTAACTGCTAAGACTTCAGAATATTTTATATATTCCTTAATAGTTAAGCAATCTCCTTATATACATATTTAGTAGCAGCATCCTCGTTTATTCTCCATCCACTTCAAAGTAAATCCATGTTGAGTCCTTCGGACTTATATATAAAATGAAATGGTCCACTAAAAACTCTCTCATCAGTTCTTCCTTGGAATTTCAATAGTATAAGAATTCGTGTGTGTTTTGAGGAAAAGAAGCTGTGTGGTGTGCATGGGAGGGGGGAGAGATGCTGGCACGAGTTGAAACTGTATGGTTAGGAAACGAGCTCGCGTATAACTTGACGAGGGAAGTACGGATCTGGTGGAGAACTCGTTGACAGCAAAAAGATGAAGTTGTGAGGCAGTTTTTGACGCTGCAGGTAAGAGGAAATGATGGAGTCTGGCATGATGTATGAGGAGTTGCTAGCAAGTAAGGAGGAAAGGGTCTATGGCAAGGTGAAGGGGGAGACGGTGAAACTACTGTTGGTGTACGTCGGGGAAAGCAGAACGTGGAACAAGAGTAGGACATATGGGGGATGATGTGTATATGTTGAGCATGAAAGGACTGAGTGAGTGAGTGTTGAAATGGTGGGATGGGTTTGTACGGTTGCATGGAGGAAGTTGCATGGTGATACAGGGAAGAACGAAACGTGCAAGGAAGACGAGCGTAGCATCAGGGAATAAGGATATGGGAAGTGGAACCGGAGGAAAATGTTTCGGTCAGGGAGAAAAAGTAAAGAGCTGGGCGCGAATGGCCATCACACACGAGGAAGCCCGGGTTGGAGCAGTGTTCATCTTCGAACCGTGTTACATGCAATGGTAATCGCTTTTGAAAAGGAATGGATTTATGCATGGCTGCGGGTTCCTGTTGTGACATTGCGGTGTGGTGTATGGAAGCTTGAGGTGGTTCTGGGGTAGAATCATTAAGGTATGCGCTGTGTTTTATGAAGAGACATAAGGTAAAGGAGGGGGGACGTTCCCTTTTAGAAGTGCTGAAATGGAGGAACGCTGTAAAGTAGTAATGTGGCAAACAAGGGTATAACTGTATAAGAAAAGTAACGTTGCATATAGGTGTCGGACGGTTTAAATTTATTACAAAACGAAATCCCTTGTGAACTAGTTTATTAAGCTATTGATTTGAAAGTGGGAACATGGTCAGTAGTTGAAGACGTGAATGGAGATGGGCGTGAAATAATTGATGATTGGGTAGCTTCCATGAGCAGATATACACTAAAAGCAAGAGTGAGGGGTGGCTGAGTTTGAGGGGACGGTTTTGGTTGTAGAGGGTTGCAATTTTGTTTTGAAACTGAGGAGTATGCGGTGAACTTAAAGTTAGGTGGTGATGTTAAGCCACAATAGTTTTAGTGAAGCATAGTTTTTGGCCTTGAAGAAGTCTGGATCGTGATTTTATCACTGTCGAGAAGAAAGAATCTTTAGCGGGTCTAGTTATTGAAGTTATGTTTGGGCCGAAGGGAATTAACATTAAGGCCCAGTTCATATTCATTTAGAGAAAAATATATATATATATATAAATGGTTTCAATTATATACGGAAGTGATGCATGACTGTTTCGAGGAGATGGCAGATTAGAAGGGAAGATTGCCGAGGTTAGTGGTGAAATGCATAAGGGAGTCAGCGTGTATACGAGAAGCACTGTCTGGGCAACGTTGTTTAAAAGGAAAACAAAGCAGTGTCGTTTAAAATCAGCGTGTGAGTGGAGTTTTGGCTGCGCGCTAGAGTTGCTCGGATCGAAGAGGAGCGGCATTGGTGGTGTGTGGGAAGATCAGCGTGGGTCGCCTGAGTGTCGGACATCGGTAGTCCAGTCGAGTGGGTATGAGTAGTGAAGGGTGAAGGAATATTGATCGTGGGGTTTTGAGAACGGGGTTAGCCGATATTAAAAAGCTGCAAAATGAAAAACCGGTTTGGAGCCATTTGGAGCACGTTACGGTTTGAGGCAATCTAAGCGCCCGGATCATAATCAACTGACACAAAATCGTTATATAACGGTTAACTCTCCAATGTTCGTAATTCCTCAACTCATTCTTTAGTTAGTATATACGCGTTAAAATTCACTCACTCTGATCTATTTTAAAATATTATAATTATATTTTAATGTTGGTTGAATGCTACGGTCGTTTAGGTAGATTACCATTAAATTGATTGAAATATTATATATCGTTGCATAAGTTGGATGCTGATTCCACCGATTTTAATATTCCCTAGTATGGAATCAGTGTTAATTGTGTTGACTAACATCTGTGGATGCGGAAACCGGTTGGAGGAATCCGACCGGATTCCTCGATATTTATATGTACTGTTTTATTTATATATGCACTGTTTGAACCCAAATGACATTAAAACCCCATGTGCATATTAATGTTGAACGGAAATTCAACAATTGTTTTTATTTAATCAATAAACAGGATCGATTAAGAAAGTGGCGACAGTCGACCATAAATCCATTATTTTGTTAAGAAGTTGATTGGCCGTCAGGAAAATCAACGAAGTTAATTATAAAAACTATATTTCTATAATTAAAATGAAGTTTTAAATTGTAATAGAAGTTCTATTATAAACCGGTATTTAATAAGTTCGTTTTTTTAAAAGTAAATATAAACGATTATTTAGTTAAATAAGTATGAAGTTGTAATTATCCAACAAGTAAATAATTTGGGACAATTATTTTAAGCAAACAGTTAAGAAATATTATTAGATTAATTTTATTAATCTAATGGTAAGAAGTAATAAAAATCAGTTAACGAATTTACTGATGGAATAAGGTTGATTTAATCAACCGTTTATGTGGAAAATGAATATTAGATTAATCGATCTTAAATTAATCTAATGGAAATAACTTAGCAGTAAACTGATCAAAAATTTATAAGATTCCTTATTAATTACCCTGTTTAATGAACGAGGTATTAAAAAATTATTGAACCAATATAATTAGTTATCATGTATCTATTTTAGGTTAATGATGAAGTAAATATTATTTAATTATTTTTAATTAAATAATTGTTTCCTAAATGGATTTCATTTAAGAGGATATCGAATTTATAAAAGATGTTACTTGAATTAAGTATAATAATGAAAATAAAAAGTAAAACGTCAGAGGACAAAGGACGTAAATGGATCTTGGTAAAAAAATTATAAACAGAACTGTGGAATGAGGTAAAGCGAAGAATTAATATCTAATATGAATAACCATAAACAACGAAGATTTCAAAGTATGAATATGGTGTTATAAAACCATATTCCAAATTAAAACAAGGAAATACATTTTGATGTATATTATAAGTAATAAGGAGTTTAGAGTTACGGACGTATATCTATTCTAAGGTAAGAATGTTGTCGATCAAGGTCTGAGAGGTAAATAAAATACCCCAACTTGAATGGCTTCACTATTATCGAGGAATGATATCAGTTTGTAACGGAAAGAGATGTCAAGATTAGTATAAAGGGAATATGGCAGCGTATTGCAAATCTTAGAACTGTAGCGATAAAATAACGTTGTTGACTAGGCTTAAGCGTGACTGTTATGTCGAGATTAGTTAAAAAGGAGAATATTACAGTGTATGACAAGTTTTGAACTGTAACGATAAATTAACGCTGTTAACCAATCTTAAGCGTGATTTTTATATAGCAGCACTTCCTAGGGAATGAAAACAGTTTAGTTTGAAATCCACTTAGTTTTAAAGAAATAAGTAACAGTGTTTGTCCGAAGGAATATCAGAATTAGTTTAGAAAGGGAAATTGGAGAATCGTGTTAGAAAACGATACAGCATTTCGATGTTCGAAATGTGATTAGAATTAAACCATTAGGATTTGGAACTATAGTTCGACGATGTCGAATGTATTAAAGTAAATTATTTTTAGGAATTATAATCTGATAGGATAATAAATATTTAGTTTTAAACCAACAAATCATAATAGGATATATAATCAATATGTAGTTATAAACTTGATATTGATTTAACAAGGAG
>JASFAX010002564.1:0-17500 GCA_030737875.1 Allium sativum
TGATATCCATCAAGATAATTGGGAATTGGGAAAACTTAAAGAAGAGAAAACGTCTTTTTGGTTTGAAAAACCTATTGTAACTTTTCTTTTCGATTATAAACGATGGAACCGCCCATTGAGATATTTAAAAAATGATAGGTTTGAAAATGCTATACGAAATGAAATGGCACAATATTTTTTTTATATATGCCCAAATAAAGGAAAAAATCTAATCTCTTTTACATATCCGCCAAGTTTATCAACCTTTTCAGAAATGATAGAGCGAAAAATTTCTTTCTACACAACAGAAAAACTATACCACGAAGACCTATATAATTATTGGATTTATAATAACGAACAAAAAAAATACAACTTAAGGAACGAATTTTTAAGTAGAATACAAAATTTAGAAAAAGAGAAAGGATCCTTTTCTTTAAATATACTAGAAAAAAGAACCAGATTATGTGGTGATGAGCATGAACAAGAATATTTACCCAAAATGTATGATCCCTTTTTGAATGGACCTTATCGCGGAACAATAAAAAATGTAGATTCAGATGAAATCATGACTGATTTAATAACTTCAAGAGTGGATTCCTTAGAAATATTGTGGATAAATAAAATTCATGGTCTATTTCCTAAAAATTCTCAAACATTTGAACATAATGTATTTTATTCTGATGAGAAATTTTTATCGAATCCTATTGAGAATTCCTTAACCTCAATTGAAAAATTTGATTTTGAACGTGTGCAAGGAATAGATTCAGAAAGTCAAATAAAATCTTTGAAATTTTTATTCAATGTAATTACAACTGATCCAAATGATCTACTAAAAATTAGAAAAAATTCTATTGGAATGGAAGAAATTAGTAAAAAGGTCTCTAGATGGTCATACAAATTAACAGATGATTTGGAAGAAGAAGATGAAGAAGAATCGACGGAATATCCTGAAATTCGGTCAAGAAAAGGGAAACGCATAATAATTTATACTGATAACGATTAGAGTACTAATTCGAGTACTACGAATAATACTACTAGTAATACTAGTGATGAAGAAGACGAAGTGGCTTTGATACATTACTCACAACAATCGGATTTTCGCCGTGGTATAATCAAAGGATCTATGCGTGCTCAAAGACGTAAAACAATTATCTTGGAAATATTTCAAGCAAATGCGCATTCCCCACTTTTTTTGGATCGAATAGACAAAACATTTTTTTTTCGTTTTTTAATATATTTAAAATTAGGAATTGGTTAGGAAGAACCTCAAGATCTCAAATTTATTATTTTGAGCAAGAACATACAAAAGAAAATGAGAAAACGAATAAAGAGAAAAAAGAGGAAAATGAACGAATAGCAATATCAGAGACTTGGGATAGCTTTCTATTTACTCAAGCAATAAGAGGTTTAATATTAATAACCCAATCTTTTCTTAGAAAATATGTTATATTTCCCGTATTAATAATAGCTAAAAATATTAGTCGTATGCTATTGTTTCAATTCCCCGAATGGTATGAGGATTGGAAGGAATGGAATGAAGAAATGCATGTTAAATGTACTTATAATGGTGTTCAATTATCAGAAACTGAATTTCCCCAAAATTGGTTAAGAGATGGTATTCAAATAAAGATTCTATTTCCTTTTTGTCTGAAACCTTGGCAAAGATCTAAGGTACGATTTAATCATGGAGATCAGCAAAGGCAAAAAAAAGAGAAAAAAGATAACTTTTGTTTTTTAACAGTTTGGGGAAGAGAAGCAGAGCTACCTTTTGGGTCTCCCCGAAAACGACCTTCTTTCTTTGAACCCATTTTTAAAGAACTCGAAAAAAAAACGATAAAAGCGAAAAAGAAAATTTCACAAGTTATAAGAGTTTTCAAAGAAAGAGGAAATGGGGTTCTAAAAGTTTCAAAAAAAAAAAAACAAGATGGGTCATCAAAATAATTCTATTTCTGGACCTAATAATGAAAGAACTTGAAAAAGTAAAACCTATATTAAAATCTAGTAGGGCTAAAATATATGAATTGACTAAAAAAAAAATGGAAGAAATTCTAATATAAATAATAAAATTCTTCGCGAATCAACGATTGCAATTCAATTCCCGAATTGCGGAAATGCAAATTATTCACTCATCGAAACAAAAATAAAAGATCTTGCTAATAAGACAATCACAATTAGGAATCAAATAAAAGGAATCACAAAAGACAAGAAAAAAATGGTTCTAACTTATTATAATAAAAGATCGGAATTACAGAAGGATATTTGGAAAATATTTAAAAGAAAAAATATCCGATTAATACGTAAATCGCATTATTTTATAAAATCCTTCATTGAAAAAATATACATGAATCTATTACTATGTATCATTAAGATTCCAAGTTTTAAATCAACAAACAAAATTTTAACTAAATACATTTATAATGATAAAACAAATCAAGAAAGAATTGAAAAGACAGATCAAAAAATAATGAATTTTATTTCGAAAATAAAAAGGTCGTTTTATAATATTTTTTATAATACTAATTTTAGTATTAGCAACAAAAATTATAATATTTATTGGGACTTATCTTCTTTGTCTCAAGCATATATATTTTACAAATTCTCGCAAAATCCGTTACTTAACAAATATGCTTTGAAATCTGTACTTCAATATCATAACACCTATCCTTTTCTTACAGATATAATAAAGAATTATTGTACAACACAAGGAATATTTGGTTCCAAACCAAAGCATAAGAAAATACATAAGTATAGAATGAATAAATGGAAAATGTGGTTAAGGAATCATTATCAATATAATTTATCTCAGACTAAGTGGTCTTATTTAGTACCAAAAAAATGGCAAAATAGGGCTAACCAATGTCGTATAATTCAAAAAAAAGACTCAACGAAATCGAATTTATATAAAAGGGAAAAAGATCAATTAATTCATTACATGAAAGAAAATTACTATGCAGTAAATTCATTGATGAGTCAAAAAGTCAAATTGAAAAAACATTTAGAATATGATATTTTATCATATAAATATATAAATTTTGGGGATAATAAAAACTCATATATTTATGAATCAACGTTACAATTACAAGAAGTGGAAAACAAAAAAATTTCATCTAATTTCAATACACTAAAACCCGAACCATTTTATGGATTGATAAGGATAGTTATTAATAATTATCTAGAAAAAAGATTTCTCGTTGATACAGACAAAAAAATGGATAGACTATTTTTCAATTATAAAATTCCCCATTTCTGTATTAGAAATAATATTGATATTGAGACCCGGGCCAATATGCCTATCAATACCAAGATTCATAACAATACTAAAAATCTAAATTATCAAAAATTAAAAAAAAATTCCTTTTTTGATTGGATGGGAATGAATCAAGAAAAATTTTATCGTATCATATCAAATCTAGAACCTTGGTTTTTCCCAGAATTTTTACTACTTTTTAATGCGTATAAAATAAAACCGTGGATCATACCTACCAAATTACTTATTTTTAATTTTCATTTTTATGAAAATATTAAAAGTAAAAAGATTAATGTAAAAAAAAAAAATGAACAACAAGATCAGGGAAATCTTGTATTAGATTTACGAAAACAAAATGAAAAAGATGTTGAGACAGATTATACAGGAGAAAAAGATGCTGAGACAGATTATACAGGAGAAAAAGATGCTGAGACAGATTATACAGGAGCAGACATTAAAAAGGGTAGAAAAAAAAAACAATCTAAGAGCAAGAAAGAAGCAGAACTCAATTTCTTCTTGAAAAAATATTTTCTTTTTCAATTAAGATGGGATGATCCCTTGAATCAAAGAATGATCAATAATATAAAGGTATATTGTCTTCTACTTAGACTGATAGATCCAAAGGAAATAGCTATATCTTCAATTCAAAGAGGAGAAATGCGTCTAGATGTAATGTTGATTCAGAAAGATCTAACTCTTACAGAATTGGTAAAAAGAGGCATATTTATTGTTCAACCAATTCGTCTATCTATGAAAAGGGATGGAAAAGATATTATATATCAAACCATAGGTATTTCATTGGTTGATAAGACTAAACGCCAAACTGATGGAAAATACATGATAAAAAAAGAATATGTTGATAAAAAAAAATTTCATGAATCTGTTGCACAACACAGCAATATACTTATGACTAAAAACAAAAATTATTATGATTTCCTTGTTCCCGAAAATATCCTATCCCCCAGACGTCGTAGAGAATTGAGAATTTTCATTTGTTTTAATTCTCAGAATTGTAATATTACGGGTAGAAATTCAATATTCTGTAATCAAAATAACATAAACAACTGTGGACAATTTTTGAACAAGGAAAAACATCTTAATACATATACAAAGAAATTCCTTAAATTCAAATTTTTTCTTTGGCCCAATTTTCGATTAGAAGATTTAGCTTGTATGAATCGTTATTGGTTTGATACCAATAATGGCAGTAATTTTAGTATATTAAGAATACATATGTATCCACGATTCAGAATTCTTTAATTATATTAATAGTATATAATAAATATAAATATAACATAGTACATTTCCTCTATATCTTATATCTTTTTTTCTTTATCGTTATCGAAAAAAACATTTTCTTTCCTATTAAGGAAAGAAAAAAAATGTATCGTTCTTTTTTATCCAAATCAAATTTTCAATTTGATTTGGATAGAATTCTATATGAAGAAATGATAAATTTTTTTGTACTAAATTAAAATAACTGCAAATAACACGTATAATAAATATTTTTATTTTTCCTGATCGGTAAAATTCGTGTAAAAGAAAAAAAAGAAAATTTTTTTTATGGTCAAAAATTCATTCATCTCGGCTATTCGACAAGAAAAAGAAAAAAACTGTGGATCTGTTGAATTTCAAGTATTTAGTTTCACTGATAAGATACAAAGACTTACTTTACATTTAAAATTACATAAAAAAGATTTTTTATCACAAAGAGGTCTACGAAAAATTTTGGGAAAACGTCAACGGCTGTTGGATTATTTGTCAAAGAAAAATCGAGTACGTTATAAGAAATTGATTAACCAGTTGGGTATTCGGGAGTCAAAAACTCATTAATTTTAAGTTTAAGATTGGTTTGAATTTTTTCTTTAGTTATTAAATTTTGCATTTTGATCAACTTCATTTTGCTAAATTCATGGAATACTGAATTGAATTAAGGAAGAAAAATTATGACTGTACCAGCTACAAGAAAGGATCTCATGATAGTGAATATGGGTCCTCACCACCCATCAATGCATGGTGTTCTTCGACTAATTGTTACTCTCGATGGTGAAGATGTTATTGATTGTGAACCTATATTGGGTTATTTACATAGAGGGATGGAAAAAATAGCGGAAAATCGAACAATTATACAATATTTGCCTTATGTAACACGATGGGATTATTTAGCCACTATGTTCACAGAAGCAATAACAGTAAATGCACCAGAACGGTTAGAAAGCGTTCAAGTACCTAAAAGAGCTAGTTACATTAGAGTAATTATGCTAGAACTGAGTCGTATAGCTTCTCATTTATTATGGCTTGGACCTTTTATGGCGGATATCGGTGCACAGACTCCCTTTTTCTATATTTTCAGAGAAAGGGAATTGTTATATGATCTATTCGAAGCCGCTACAGGTATGCGAATGATGCATAATTATTTCCGTATTGGGGGAGTTGCTACCGATTTACCTTATGGCTGGATAGAGAAATGTTTGGATTTTTGCGATTATTCTTTAACAGGAATTGTTGAATATCAAAAACTTATTACGCGTAATCCTATTTTTTTGGAACGCGTTGAAAGAGTGGGCATTATTGGTGGAGAGGAGGCAATAAATTGGGGTTTATCAGGACCAATGTTACGGGCTTCTGGAATCCAATGGGATCTTCGTAAAGTTGATAGTTATGAGTGTTACAATAAATTTGATTGGGAAGTCCAATGGCAAAAAGAAGGAGATTCACTAGCCCGTTATTTAGTACGAATCGGTGAAATGGAGGAATCTATAAAAATTATTCAACAGGCTCTAGAAGGAATTCCTGGAGGACCTTATGAGAATTTAGAAGTCCGACGTTTTGATAAAGCAAAAAATCCTGAATGGAATAATTTTGAATATAGATTTATTACTAAAAAGCTTTCGCCCAATTTTGAATTGTCGAAGCAAGAACTTTATGTGAGAGTAGAAGCCCCAAAAGGAGAATTAGGAATTTATTTGATAGGAGATAATAGTGTTTTCCCTTGGAGATGGAAAATTCGTCCACCCGGTTTTATCAATTTGCAAATTCTCCCTCAACTAGTTAAAAGAATGAAATTGGCAGATATCATGACGATATTAGGTAGTATAGATATCATTATGGGAGAAGTTGATCGTTGAAATGATAATTGATATGACAGAAACGGAAATACAAGCTATAAATTCTTTTTCTAGATCGGAATCTTTAAAAGAAGTTTATGAACTCATATGGATCTTTGTTCTTATTTTCACCCTTATATTGGGAATAACAATAGGGGTACTAGTAATTGTGTGGTTAGAAAGAGAAATATCTGCAGCAATACAACAACGCATTGGGCCTGAATATGCCGGTCCATTGGGAATTCTTCAAGCTATAGCAGATGGAACCAAATTAGTTTTTAAAGAGGATCTCCTCCCATCTAGAGGGGATATTCGTTTGTTCAGTGCGGGACCCTCTATAGCGGTCATATCTGTTCTACTAAGTTATTTAGTAATTCCTTTTGGATATCACCTTGTTTTGGTCGATCTTAGTATAGGCGTTTTTTTATGGATCTCCATTTCAAGTATTGCCCCTATTGGACTTCTTATGTCAGGATATGGGTCGAATAATAAATATTCTTTTTCAGGTGGTCTACGGGCTGCTGCTCAATCTATCAGCTATGAAATACCATTAACTCTATGTGTGTTATCAATATCTCTACGTGTGATTCGGCAGAACATTATTATTTTCCCTCTTTTCTAGAACTAGGAATAGAATAAAGAAATTTAATATATTATATTCAATGGATATATTTTTTTTTTTATCATTAGGGTTAATGAATTAAACTAGATAGTTAGATGAGTAAAAGCAAACTGCTTATAAATTTGCAGTAAGAAGATTAAATCTCATTCCCTATGTACGAGAATAGAAACATAAGCAGTATAAACTGTTTACCCCAAGGTTAAGATTCTTTGACCAATTATCATATCTTGAAGCGGGTACAAAAGATCACCCGTATGGGGTTTCTACTACTGTCTTATATTTATTACCATACTGGAGATTAATAAAAAATCAGTGGACAGTTAGGAACACCAAGGTACACAAAAGATTCGTAATGGAGATAATTTAAGATAAAAAAAGACTTTTTTGCATAAAGCTTTGGATAAAACGAATCATAATGAGGACTTTAAGTTGGTAGAAATGACCAAGTAGTACTTCTCCACGATTCCGATCTCGAGTATGCTCCTATTCACTGATTAAAGAAATGACTATAAAAAACGAATTAATCCTTTATTTTTATTTTTTTTTCAGAGTACCTCCCTTCCTCTGAGAAAGAAGAATAGGACAGGAGCAAAAGAAATATTTCTTATTTATTTTGCCCATTCAATATTCATATCTACTATAATACATACACGGAATTCTTAATCATAAATTTGGAATTAATGATCAATTCTTTCTAACTAATTCTTTCTTTAGAGTTATTGATAAAACCGAATTTATTGATATAACGAGTATTTTATTTAAGGATTAAGTTATTACCGAATAAAGATAAATTAAAATTTTAATTGAAAAGATCAATTCGGAAGCGCTTTTTTATTCTAGCAGACGGAATTTCGTTGGTCTAATTTTGAACTTCCCGGTATTAGAATTTCAAAATTACAATAATACCAAACAAGTACTTGCATTTATTTGTGACCATAGAGGAGCCGTATGAAGCTGAGGTCTCATGTACGGTTTTGAAATAGCGATATGCACAGTAATGTTATTATCGACTATGATTATCTAACAGTTCAAGTACAGTTGATATAGTTGAGTCACAGTCAAAATATGGTTTTTGGGGGTGGAATCTGTGGCGTCAGCCTATAGGGTTTGTTGTTTTTCTAATTTCTTCTCTAGCAGAATGTGAGAGATTACCTTTTGATTTACCAGAAGCAGAGGAGGAATTAGTAGCAGGTTATCAAACAGAATATTCAGGTATTAAATATGCTTTATTTTATCTTGCTTCTTACCTAAATTTATTAGTTTCTTCATTATTTATAATCATTATTTATAACAGTTCTTTACTTAGGCGGATGGAATTTCTCTATTCCGTATATATCTATTCCCGAATTTTTAGGAATAAATAAAATGACAGGAGTTTTTGGAATAACAATTGGTATATTTATTACATTAGCTAAAGCTTATTTGTTTTTGTTCATTCCTATCACAGCAAGATGGACTTTACCTAGACTGAGAATGGACCAACTTTTAAATTTTGGATGGAAATTTCTTTTACCTATTTCTCTGGGTAATCTATTATTGACAACTTCTTTTCAACTTATTTACCTATAAAGAATAGAATAAGATAACGATATTCTCCACTCATAACTGATCTTAAATAAGAGAAAGAAACATCAAATTATTCACGGAGATCTACAATATGTTCCCTATGGTGACCGGGTTCATAAATTTTGGTCAACAAACAATACGGGCGGCAAGGTACATTGGTCAAAGTTTCATAATTACCCTATCTCATACAAATCGTTTACCTGTAACTATTCAATATCCTTATGAAAAATCGATTACATTAGAACGTTTCCGCGGTCGAATTCATTTTGAATTTGATAAATGTATTGCTTGTGAAGTATGTGTTCGTGTATGTCCCATAGATCTACCCGTTGTTGATTGGAGGTTTAAAAGAGAGATTAAAAAGAAACAATTGTTTAATTATAGTATCGATTTTGGAGTCTGTATATTTTGTGGTAATTGTGTCGAGTATTGTCCAACAAACTGTTTATCGATGACTGAAGAATATGAACTTTCAACTTATGATCGTCACGAATTAAATTATAATCAAATTGCATTAGGTCGGTTACCAATGTCAGTAATTGGAGATTACACAATTCAAACAATTATGAATTCCGGTCAAATCAAAATGGATAAAGAAAAACCCCTTGATTCAAAAACGATTACTGATTACTAATATTTTTTTATATAAAGATAAACAGAAACAAGTCTTCTTTTTTTTATGAGAACCTAATAAACTTATCTTATTAACTATTGATTATTGAGAATCAATCTTGGATTTAAATTGTGAATATGTGTTTTCTTAATTATTTAAAAATATTAAAAATTTAGAATCTCTAAAAGAAAAAAGAAAAGATTGGCCGATAATTTTAATAACTTTATCTATATCCACAGTAATCCATCCATATTAAGATTTAATTGCATTAAAAACTCACCATATATAAGAAAAAAAAAATAAGGGGAATACCCTTCTCTTTCCTGGACTATTTAGTAAGGTCATGAAACATTTTGACTAATTTTTTTCTTATACATAATGGATTTACCTGGACCAATACATGATATACTTGTAGTATTTCTGGGATCATTTCTTATATTAGGAGGTCTAGGAGTAGTATTGTTTACTAATCCAATTTATTCCGCCTTTTCGTTGGGATCGGTTCTTGTTTGTATATCCTTATTCTATATTTCATCAAACTCCTTTTTTGTAGCTGCCGCCCAACTTCTTATTTATGTGGGAGCCATAAATGTCTTAATCATATTTGCTGTTATGTTCGTGAATGGTTCAGAATATTCTAACGACTCCTATCTTTGGACTATTGGAGATGGAATCACTTCATTGGTTTGTATAAGTAGTCTTTTTTCACTAATTACTACTATCGCAGATACGTCATGGTACGGAATTATTTGGACTACAAGATCAAATCAGATTATAGAACAAGACTTTATAAACAACGTTCAACAAATTGGAATTCATTTATCAACAGATTTTTATCTTCCGTTTGAACTAATTTCTATAATTCTTTTAGTTTCTTTGATAGGCGCAATTACTATGGCTCGTCAATAATAAATAGTTTAGTTAGAATAAAAAAAATTAGTTTAATCTACTGTTAATATTCCCTTTTTTATGTAATCGCTCGATTCTAGTCAATCAACTTGGTTGAATTTTTGTTCATATTGAAACGAATCGGGGTTGATCAGGAGTTAGTCAATGATGTTTGAACATGTACTTTTTTTGAGTGTCTATTTATTTGCAATTGGTATCTATGGATTGATCACAAGTCGAAACATGGTTAGAGCACTTATGTGTCTTGAACTTATACTAAATTCGGTTAATATTAATCTCGTACTATTTTCTGATATATTTGATAGTCGCCAATTAAAAGGTGAGATTTTCTCAATCTTTATTATAGCGATTGCAGCGGCGGAAGCTGCTATTGGGCTAGCTATTGTTTCGTCGATCTATCGTAACAGAAAATCAACTCGTATTAATCAATCAAGTTTGTTGAAAAATTAGCCATAACTATAATATAAATACATATAAATAGAATATATATATATAAATTAAATAGAATATATATATATATAAATTGTAGAAAAATTTTCTATAAAATAGCATTTAAGTGTCCTTTATATATTTATTTACAAATAATACTAATATCTATAGTAATATTTCAATATATATTTATATTGAAATATTACTATAGATATTAGTCAATGTGAAGTTTCACGTGTGATTCATGCGACTTATATGATCATGGTTGTTGAAAGGTAAATCAAAGTTTCTTGGTCCCTTCTGATGAACAGATTTATAAAATTTTTGATTCTTAAGATTTTTTTGATAAATCATTGATCCATCTGGTTTTTATATATAAAGAAAATAGAAATATATAATAAATTATATAATTATAAATTTTTTATTATTTTTTTTTTACTTTACCAGATCGAAATTTTTTTATGTTCAAAACTGGAATTTATAGACCCAATGTCACATTCAGTAAAAATTTATGATACATGTATAGGGTGCACTCAATGTGTACGAGCCTGCCCCACAGATGTATTGGAAATGATACCTTGGGACGGATGTAAAGCTAAGCAAATTGCTTCCGCGCCAAGAACGGAAGACTGTGTAGGTTGTAAAAGATGTGAATCCGCCTGTCCAACAGATTTTTTAAGTGTCCGTGTTTATTTATGGCATGAAACAACTCGCAGCATGGGTCTATCTTATTGATACGTTATAATAAATTCCACTTGAATCATTTGATTCCTTTTTACCGACAAAAGCCCGTGCTCAAAAGAATATACTTTCTTGAGCACGGGCTTTTTGGTCAAAACGCATCTTGTCTTTATCACGAGTTATTTCCCTTGGCTAACAATACTTGTAGTTTTGCCAATATTCGCGGGTTCCTCAATTTTCTTTCTCCCTCATAAAGGGAATAAGGTATTTAGATGGTATACTATATGTATTTGTATTTTAGAACTCCTTATAACAACCTATGTCTTCTGTTATCATTTCCAATTGGACGATCCATTAATTCAATTAGAAGAGGATGCTAAATGGATAAATGTTTTCAATTTTCACTGGAGACTGGGAATCGACGGACTTTCCATAGGACCCATTTTATTAACAGGATTTATCACTACTTTAGCTACTTTAGCAGCTTGGCCTGTTACTCGAAATTCACGATTGTTCTATTTCCTGATGTTAGCAATGTACAGTGGTCAAATAGGATTATTTTCTTCTAGAGATCTTTTACTTTTTTTTATCATGTGGGAGTTAGAATTAATTCCTGTTTACTTACTTTTATCTATGTGGGGAGGAAAGAAACGTTTGTACTCGGCTACAAAGTTTATTTTGTACACTGCGGGGGGTTCCATTTTTCTCTTAATAGGAGTTCTAAGTATGGGTTTATATGGTTCCAATGAACCCACATTGGATTTTGACAGATTAACTAATCAGTCATATCCTGTGACATTAGAAATAATATTTTATTTGGGCTTCCTTATTGCTTATGCTGTCAAATCACCGATTATACCCCTACATACATGGTTACCAGATACCCATGGAGAAGCACATTACAGTACATGTATGCTTCTAGCGGGAATCTTATTAAAAATGGGAGCATATGGATTGATTCGTATCAATATGGAATTATTGCCACATGCTCATTCTTATTTTCTCCCTGGTTAGTGATAGTGGGGACAATACAAATAATTTATGCAGCTTCAACCTCGCTTGGTCAACGCAATCAAAAAAAAAGAATAGCTTATTCTTCTGTATCGCATATGGGTTTCACAATTATAGGAATTGGTTCTATAACCGACATGGGACTCAACGGAGCCATTTTACAAATACTCTCTCATGGATTTATTGGTGCTGCACTTTTTTTCTTGGTAGGAATGAGTTGTGATAGAATACGTCTGGTTTATCTCGACGAAATGGGGGGAATATCCATTCCAATGCCAAAAATATTTACCATGTTTAGTAGTTTCTCGATGGCTTCTCTTGCATTGCCGGGAATGAGTGGTTTTGTTGCGGAGTTAGTAGTATTTTTTGGACTAATTACCAGTCCAAAATATCTTTTAATGCCAAAAATATTAATTACCCTTGTAATGGCAATTGGAATGATATTAACTCCTATTTATTTATTATCTATGTTACGTCAAATGTTCTATGGATACAATTTTTTCAATGTTCTAAACTCAAATTTCGTGGATTCTGGACCACGAGAACTATTTGTTTCAATCTGTATCCTTTTACCCGTAATAGGAATTGGTATTTATCCCGATTTCGCTCTTTCTTTATCAGTTGACAAGATACAAGCTATACTATCTAATTATTTTCATAGATAGTTTTTTTTCTTAATGAGATAGAAAGTCTTATATTAATTATAATATATTTGAAACTATTCGCTGTACAATGAAAAAAAAATAATAAAGTGAATTAGAAAGACGTATCCCGAGTTTTTAGGAACTGTTTGAATCTTAATTCAAACAGTTCCTAAAAACTCACACAAATTTTCGTTATATACGTTTTACTTATTCCGCGTTTTACTTATTCCGTTTTACTTATTCCGCATGGAATTTCTACAATTTAATTAGATTTTATGTGAATGAACCATAACTATGTAGACCTATTCCTAATAGATTGATCCCAAAATAGCATATCCAAATTATAAGAAATCCTATAGAAGCTACAAGTGCCGAATTTGTACCGTGTAAACTTCGATTTGTTCTAGTATGTGAATAAATTGCAAATATGGTCCAAGTAATAAATGCCCAAGTTTCCTTGGGGTCCCAATTCCAATAAGAGCCCCATGCTTCGTTAGCCCATACTGCTCCAGAAAGAATACCTATGGTTAAAAAAGTAAACCCTAAACTAATAACACGATAACTCCAATAATCCAAACGCTGAATTAATTGATATTTATAATAATTTGGAAATGAAAGAAAAGAAGTGCTTTTAAAAACACTTCCTTTTTCGTTCAAGTATTCAATCTTCCCAAATAAAAATGACTTAATTAATATTAAAAAATTTTTGCTTCTAAAAAAAATATCGATATTTTTTCGAAATGTAATGATTAAAAAAGCGACTGATAATAACGAACCACATAAAAGAGCCGCATAGCTCAATAACATCATACTTACATGCATCATTAACCACTGAGATTGTAGAGCAGGTACTAATATTGCTGATTGATGCATTTTACTTGAAAGACCAGATGTAGCGAAACCTTGAGTAAAAATGGCACTTGGCGCGGTTATTGTGCTTAAATCATTTTTATGATTCCATAGCTTGGAAACCATATGAATAATGGAAAAACTCCATGAAAGGAAGATCAATGATTCGTATAAATTACTTAATGGAAAATGTCTCGAAGAAATCCAACGAATAACTAATAATCCTGTTAGAGAAAAAAAAGTAGCTAACATTCCTTTTTCCAACGAATGGCGTAATTCGATGATTTCGTGAACTGATAGAATCATCAAATGAATCGCAATCACAATTGAAACGATCGAAAAAGAGAGATGAGTTAATATATGTTCTAAAGTCGCAAATATCATACATAAAAAGGGTCTCATTACAGAATTGAAATCAGGAATTAAATACATTATAAGGTCCATTGTATCTCTTTTAGAGTATGCCGCCACTCGGACTCGAACCGAGATGCTCTAGCACTGCTTCCTAAGAGCAGCGTGTCTACCAATTTCACCATAGCGGCTTACTTGAAATAATAATAGTCAATTCCTATTGAATCGTCTAGATGTAGATTCTAGAATCCGATATAGTTATCCTTTAGGAAATGGATGAATAAGGGTTCTTTTAAACCCTTTTGTTTTGTTTAAACTAAAGTATTCTTTTCATTTCATTTTTAATGACACTTAAAAAACTTAGAAAGATCTTTTTTATAAAAAATAAATATAAATTAAATAAATAGGATGATTTTATACATATCAAAATATGATTACTAAATTTAATAAATTAAATTAGAAATTTAAAGACTTATTTTCTAAAAATCTTGTTTTTAACCTACTTTTTAATGTATTTTGTGTAATTTAATTAATTATTCTAATTATATAGTATATATATAGAATATATATATAATAATTATATTAATATTTGTTGTTTGTTATGTACATAATTTAAATATAGAATAGTAATTAGTAAACAAAACAAATTTCATTTGATCTTGAGATAGACATATAATAAAACAGTTTTAATATACATTATAATTACATTTTATTTCTTTTCCCAGTAGAAGTAGAAATTTTTTTCCATTAGGAAAAGAAATAAAATAATACATAATACTTAGAACCAAACTAGCAGACAGATAAGTTAATATTCGACATAAAATAGCTGCTAGTTCTAACTGATCTTGAGGAGTTAAATAAATACATAAGTTAATGAAAAATTTGCATATTCTATATATAGAAAAGTTCTTAAAATCACGGAAAAAAAATTATTCTAAGATTTTCTTATTTGTTTGCCGAACAAAAAAACTTTTTGAATTTCCCGTAGAAACTGACTTTGCTAAAGAAAAGGCTTTTATTGCAACTAAATTTCCCCTTTTCTTCCAAATATTTCTACGAATACGTTTTTTTGATATAGAAGTACGTTTTTTTGGAACTGCCATAAAAAAAAGAGTTCTTCCTTTTTATTGTTGTATGTGAAAGACATGTATTGATCAATATGGATCGTTTTTTTTTAGTTTTAGTCATTTTTTATATTATATTTAATTTCGTCGATAATCTTTTTTTTTTATTTTTTTAACAATACAAATTGTTTATATATACATGTGTGTTACATATATAATAAACTACGAAAAAATGGAAGAAAAATTAAAAAAAGGATTTTATAGTAGTTAATATGTTAAACAAGATATTCCGTTAGGGAAGAAAATGAACTTTCATTTTACGTTTTTTTTTTTATTTTATTAGTTCTAGAATATAAGAAGTAAGGATTTTTATAATTTATAAAATTTCTGATATTTTCTTATCTTATTGAATTTCAATCCAATCGATTTCATAAAAAATATAAATTAGGTAATAAAAAAAAATTACTAGAAGAATTAGTTGATTTATTGATGCAAACTATATATCCATATCCATATTCTACTGATATCGGTATAGTTATTTTTGCTTACTTTTCTTACTTTTTCTTTGCTTACTATAGTATATGATATGGTTATATATTACTGGAATACAATTCTAGTCTAGTGGCAAAATTTTTTTTAATATCATATCTCTTTTTTTATAAAAAAATCTTTTTTTACTTCAAAAATGAATAATATTTTAGTTAAAAAATTAATAACTAAAAAATTACTCTATATCGAGCTATTTGGGCAAAGCATTTTAGCAACAATTTATAACTTTTTCAAATTTTTTAAATATCCGAAAAAAAAAATATGAAAAATGTAAAATTAAGAATATTTAAGGTTTTATATATATATATATATATTTTCATTTTTTTATTGTTTTCTTCAAAAACAATAAAAATTGGTGAATCGGAAATAATTATAATAAAAAAACGAAAATTTGTGTTTTTTTTATGGAACATACATATAAATATGCATGGATAATACCTTTTCTTCCATTTCCTATTACTATGTTAATAGGATTTGGACTTCTACTTATTCCTGCAGCAACAAAAAATATTCGACGTATGTGGGCTTTTCCGAGTGTTTTGATGCTAACTATAGCTATGGTATTTTCTGTTAATCTTTCTATTCAGCAAATAAACGGAAATTTTATCTATCAATATCTATGGTCTTGGACTGTCAATAATGATTTTTCTTTAGAGTTCGGACACTTGATTGATCCGCTTACTTCTATTATGCCAATATTAATTACTACTGTTGGAATCATGGTTCTTATTTATAGTGATAATTATATGTCTCATGATCGAGGATATTTGAGATTTTTTGCTTATATGAGTTTTTTCAATACTTCTATGTTGGGATTAGTTACTAGTTCGAATTTAATACAAATTTATATTTTTTGGGAACTTGTAGGAATGTGTTCCTATTTATTAATAGGTTTTTGGTTCACACGACCAATTGCAGCAAGTGCTTGTCAAAAAGCTTTTGTAACCAATCGTATAGGGGATTTTGGTTTATTATTAGGAATTTTAGGATTTTATTGGATAACGGGTAGTTTAGAATTTCGAGATTTGTTCGAAATAGTTACTAAATTAATTCATAATAATGGAGTAAATTCTTTATTTATTACTGTTTGTGCTTCTTTTTTATTCCTCGGCGCAGTTGCTAAATCTGCACAATTCCCCCTTCATATATGGTTACCTGATGCTATGGAAGGACCCACTCCTATTTCGGCTCTTATACATGCTGCTACTATGGTAGCAGCAGGAATTTTTCTTGTAGCTCGTCTGCTTCCTCTTTTCATAGTCATACCTTACATAATGAATCTTATTTCCTTAATAGGTATAATAACAGTATTATTAGGGGCTACTTTGGCTCTTGCTCAAAGAGATATTAAAAGAAGTTTAGCTTATTCTACTATGTCTCAATTAGGTTATATTATATTAGCTCTGGGTATAGGTTCTTATAGGGCTGCTTTATTCCATTTGATCACTCATGCATATTCGAAAGCTTTATTATTTTTAGGATCTGGATCCATTATTCATTCAATGGAATCCATTGTTGGATTTTCACCAGATAAAAGTCAAAATATGGTTCTTATGGGAGGGTTAACAAAATATATTCCAATTACAAGAATTACTTTTTTATTAGGTACACTTTCTCTTTGTGGTATTCCACCTCTTGCTTGTTTTTGGTCGAAAGATGAAATTCTTAATGATAGTTGGTTATATTCGCCAATTTTCGCAATAATTGCTTCATTTACAGCAGGATTCACTGCATTTTACATGTTTCGAATGTATTTACTTACCTTTGATGGACATTTGCGTATTCATTTTCAAAATTACAGTAGCGCTCAAAATAGTTCTTTCTATTCAATATCCTTATGGGGAAAAGAAGTACCCAAAGAAATAAAAAAACAATTACG
>JASFAX010002564.1:35000-37500 GCA_030737875.1 Allium sativum
ATTCTTTGATGTAGTGAGTAATAGGCTCTGGTTGTTCACCGTTCAAGAATTCTTGTTTAGGCAGTTCATATCATCCATACATAGTGTTTTGATCTAAGATTTCAATTCTTCCATGCTTCAGCAGTAGCATATTGCTCCATGGAGCTAAGGTCCAAAATATGGAATAAACAAGTGTTTCCACGACTCTACCACCCGGCCAATTCTGTTCCACTTAATCCCCTTTTCATGGCCACATATCTTTACGGCTAAGGAATGGGAAATCTTTCCCCTGTTACATGAATCAAATATTTCATTTCATCCGGGAAAAGCCATCTCTTTCTCCACAATGTCTTTGCCATTTGATCCAATAGCGTTCCGTTAGATAGGAAGAGATTTGATAAATACTGATAACTCTCGGATGGAGTATTAGAACGGAAAGATCCATTAGATAATGAACTATTGGTTCTAAGCCATCTCTGGTGATGAATCAACAATTCGAAGTGCTTTTCTTGCGTATTCTTGATGAACCAGTGTCTAGATATAGATGTAGAAGAATTTGTTTGGGAAGTAATAAGCCCCTTTGACATCTCTTCATCTGCAAAGAATTCTCGACGTGAAAACACAGAGACAAAGGGCTGATCTTTGAATAGGAAAAAGAATGGATCTGCAGGGTCCCAAATGAATTGGCTTATTCGAAAAAAGCCTTGTTCTTTGGACGATCTATCTCGTGTCTGGTACTGCATGGTTCCACTCTGCAAGAACTCCGAATCATTCTCTTGAAGCTCATCCTTTTTATGATAAATGATCCGCTTGCCCCGAAATGACCCGGCCCAATAGGGAAATCCCAATTCAGTGGACCTTTCGATACAATCAAATAGATTGCCACAAGGGCGCCATATTCTAGGAGCCCAAACTATGTGATTGAATAAATCCTCCTCTATCTGTTGCGGGTCGAGGGCTCCTTCCCCTTCTTCAAACTCCGATTCGTATTTTTCATAGAAAAATCTCTGATCAACGATAGAAAAAGATCCATTTTGCATCATATCTAACGGATTCCTTGGTTCGGACCGAAGAAGTAATGTCACTCGATTATTATCAAACTGACTGCAATCCTTTTCTGTCCGTGAGGATCCCGCCAGAGCGCCTTCTACTTCTAATAGGCCACGAACTAGATCAGAAGCATTCTCAACGAATCCATAAGAAGTGATCCTATTTTTTTCATCGGATCCGGGTCCGGGTGAAGACCAAAGATCTTGAGCGACCAATCCGGCAGAACAACTCAAAAGATAAAGAAGTATCGTTAATTTCTTCATGCTCGTTCCAAGTTTGAAGTACCATTTGTACAAATAGGAATCTCCTTCCTTACACGATTTCTTCTTCATATAGATAGATATAGGATCTATGGGGCAATTACTTAGAAGTACATTTTGTGCAACAGCCCTTCCTATCTGATAGAAAAAGACCCCATGATCCTGAACCGATCTTACCTGGGATCGCAAATCCCAAGTTTGTCTATGAAGAGCGGATCTAATTGTATTAGTTTCTATAATTGATTTCTTCTGTGTAATACTAATTGATAGGGCCTCATTGATAAGTGCTACAAGATCTCGTGCATTAGAACCCATGGTTATGGACCCGAATCCGTTAGTATGGAACATTTTCTTTTCCAAGTGAAATCCCCTAGTATATGAAAGAATGAAAAAGTGCTTTCGTTGTTGTGGAATAAGAAGCCTTCGTATCTTAATGCATGTATTTAATTTATTCGGAGCTATTAGAGCGGGATCCACTTTTTGGGGAATATGAGTCGAAGCAATAACAAGAATATTTCTAGTGGAACATCTTTCACAATCCCTGGAGAGATAGTTCTCTAATAGACCGAGGGATAAGTAATTCGACTCATTCACATACAGATCATGAATGTTTGGAATCCATATTATGCAAGGAGACATTGCTTTTGCTAATTCGAATTGAAGGGTGATATCAAATCGGTCTATTTTCGGCGTCATATACATAGTTAGCACATTCGTCATAGTTAGCAGCTCCGTATCAAGGTCATCATCAATATCGTCACTATCATCAATATGGATATCGTCACTATCATCAATATCGATATCATCAATAAGATACTCTTTAGGCTTGTCATCCAGGAACTTGTTCGGAAATACCGTAATGAAAGGAACATAGGAGTTTGCCGCTAGGTTTTTGACCAAACAGGATCGTCCAGTTCCTATAGAACCCATCACTAAAATACCCCTAGAAGGGGATAGGGCTAAGCGGAGCGAAAAGGGTTTTCCATAAGATGGGAAATGAAAACTATTAGCCCCACACGAGGTTTGTGAATAAGTGATTGTCTGATAATGAGCAAGGAATATCCGTCTTTCTGCTAAACAGAATCTATTGAACTCATAATTCATTAGATACTTTTTCTGAATGTCAACTAAGTATCGTAAGTAAATTGATCCCGGTTGTTCAATCATTTGATAACCCGAGTCATTCTTTGATAAAGGATCACTATGAGTCA
>JASFAX010002564.1:40000-45471 GCA_030737875.1 Allium sativum
CATGATGTTGTTGCTAGCAAATACCGCTGTTTTTAGTTTTGGATCTTCCAAATCATTCCCGCAGTGGATCCGGACCAATTTTTTTCTGATCCTTCGATAAAAAGATTCATTCTCCTCATAAAAAAGAGGAGGTAGAACCAATAAAGATTTCTTTTTCGATTCATCTCTGGAGTTGAATACCTCATTCAAGAATTTTTTTTGATCCAACCCGTAGGAATCAATAGAAAAGGCAAATCCCCTATGATACACCAGATCCGGCTCGGTTATTGATAGAGTGAATAGATCTGCCATTTCTTGAAATCTCTCTTCTGATTCAAAATCGTGGTGTAACGTGTATCCCCCTTTGTTCCGGTTATGGAATAGATGAAATAAATCCAAAAATGGATTTTTTTTCAAGAATGAAATCTTATTGGAACGGTCCATATCTGGTTCATCCTTCGGAACCATATCACATCCCGGATCTGATGAAATAGGATGAATTGAGACGGTATTTTGTAAATACGTAATTATCTTGAATATATCAACCATTTCTTTATTTTCCGATCGCCTGGAAGGGATAAAAGAAACATCTTGTTTTTTCTTCAAAAATTTCTGATCTCTAGTGGACCTCTCAGTAGGATTCGAACCCAGATGAAGTTCTGACCATCTGTCAGAGAAAAAAGAACGAATTGATCTTGTAGGATTCCCAAGAAATTCTTCGATTTCTTTCGGAAGCAGATGATTATTCATCTGCTTCTCACGTTTCGTGAATAGCCGGGACATTGAGGAAGATCCAAAAAGGCATTTCGGGAATCGATCTGATTCTATCTCTGTTCGTTCCGTTTGAAGAAAGGAAGGATCCCAAAGAATCGATCTTTCTTTTAGTTGCTGAATCTCTGTTTGATCGATCAATGTGTGATATTCTGAATCCTCATTTCTAATGGAATCGAAATGATCTCTGGATTGATCAGAGGATCCTTTCGATTGGCTAGAATCCGTTACTTGAACGAAAATAGATCTTGTGGAATCATATTGAATATTTGACAATACATTCCGTACCCTGCTAAAAAACCAATCCTTGTTTACCAACCACACATTGTCTAACCAAATCCAATTCTCTCTCGATACGTTCCTCAAAAAATCCGATTCGTGCTGATTCTTCCCCCAACTAACGAAGAGATCTTGGCGGAATTGCCACATATGAAATTGAGCACAATTTTGCAAAGAAATACCCCACTTGTTTCTCGAGAAGAGATGGGAAACGTGCTCAATATCATTTGATTGAATAGTTGCCTCAGCTCCTTGTTGTTTGAAGAAACCCTCCCCTTCAATTGGTCTTTTTTCACGAAAAGCAGACATGAGATAACAAATCAAGTCTTTCCCTAAGATTTCGAATAGCTGTCCCGAATTCAAGTTGATTATGTTTCGCTTCTTCCTCGGAGAAAGACGATCAAACAATTCCCAATCATGGTCCTTGCGGATCGGATCATCCGTATAGGATAAAAAAAGAAACTCCAGATATTTGCTATCTTTCTCTTTGAATGAGATCTCAATTCCAGCTACGGTTTCATTAGCTATCTTACAACTAGAATCCCTCTTTTTTCCGATCCGGTTCCTCCACCACTGCGAACCCCGGTTCGATTCAGGCATGATACACTTTTTATTTATTGGGAGAACCCAAGTACTCTCTTGCGGATCCATGAAACAACTCTCAGAAATCTTTTTCTCTTTTGGAAGATACAGGAGCGAAACAATCAATCTATTGATATTGGAAGACCAAAAAGATTCTTCCAATGTCTCATTTCTGGGTCCAATGGAATTCATAGGTATAGGAAGAAGCTCCATCAAATAGAGATTTTTTCTTTCGACCATCTTTCGATTGGTAATACGAGATATAAGGACCACTACTACAAGCAGTACTACACCTTTGATCGTGAAATATCGATTGCTTGTTGAACCCTGTGAATCACGTGAAAGTAGGATACTCCAAATTCGGGGGTCAGAGAGTTTCATAAAACGTTCTTGGTGGAAAAAAATGTGAGTGAAAGATCCCACTGAATCGAATTTGATCCATGAATCTAAGAAATAGTGAGAATTCTTGATCTCACTCAATATCTCTCTCAATTCGAAGATCCAGGATTTGAATTGATATCGTTTCATTGATTCCTCCTAAAGATTTTCATTGATTCCTCCTAAAGATTTCATTTCAATTGGAATTTGGTTATTCACGATGTACAATGAGCCCTGTTAAGCATCCATGGCTGAATGGTTAAAGCGCCCAACTCATAATTGGCAAATTCGTAGGTTCAATTCCTGCTGGATGCACGCCAATGGGAACGTTCAATAAGTCTATTGGAATTGGCTCTGTATCAATGGAATCTCAGCATCCATACATAACGAATTGGTATGGTATATTCATACCATACCATATGAACAGTAAGAACTAGAATTCTTATCGATACTGGAACTCATAGGGAAGAAAATGGAGTTATGGATGGAATCAAATATGCAGTATTTACAGAAAAAAGTATTCGGTTATTGGGGAACAATCAATATACTTCTAATGTCGAATCAGGATCAACTAGGACAGAAATAAAGCATTGGGTCGAACTCTTCTTTGGTGTCAAGGTAATAGCTATGAATAGTCATCGACTCCCAGGAAAGGGTAGAAGAATAGGGCCTATTATGGGACATACAATGCATTACAGACGTATGATCATTACGCTTCAACCGGGTTATTCTATTCCACCTCTTATAGAGAAAAGAACTTAAAGCAAAATACTTAATAACACGGCGATACATTTATACAAAACTTCTACCCCGAGCACACGTAATAGAGCCATAGACAGAAAAATGAAATCCAATCCACGAAATAATTTGATCTGTGGACAGCATCATTGTGGTAAAGGTCGTAATGCCAGAGGAATCATTACCGCAAGACATAGAGGGGGAGGTCATAAGCGTCTATACCGTAAAATCGATTTTCGACGGAATGAAAAAGACATATCTGGTAGAATCGTAACCATAGAATATGACCCTAATCGAAATGCATACATTTGTCTCATACATTATGGGGATGGCGAGAAAAGATATATTTTACACCCCAGAGGGACTATAATTGGAGATACCATTATTTCTGGTACAGAAGTCCCTATATCAATGGGAAATGCCCTACCTTTGAGTGCGGTTTGAACTATTGATTTACGTAATTGGAAGTAACCAATTAGGTTTACGATGAAACCTAGAAATCAATCACTGATCCAATTTGAGTACCTCTATGGGATAGACCTCAACAGAAAACTGTTGAGTAACGGCAGCAAGTGATTGAGTTCAGTAGTTCCTCATAGAAAATTATTGACTCTAGAGATATGGTAATATGGAGAAGACAAAATTGTTTGAAGCACGCACAGAACCGGAAGCGCCCCTTGTTTCAAAGAGAGGAGGACGGGTTATTCACATTTAATTTGATGGTCAGAGGCGAATTGAAAGCTAAGCAGTGGTAATTATAAAGATCCCCCCGGGGAAAAATAGAGATGTCTCCTACGTTACCCGTAATATGTGGAAGTATCGACGTAGTTTCATAGAGTCATTCGGTCTGAATGCTACATGAAGAACATAAGCCAGATGATGGAACGGGGAGACCTAGGATGTAGAAGATCATACATGAGTGATTCGGCAGATTTGGATTCCTATATATCCACTCCTGTGGTACTTCATCATACGATTCATATAAGATAAAGATCCATCTGTCTAGATATCATCATATACATCTAGAAAGCCGTATGCTTTGGAAGAAGCTTGTACAGTTTGGGAAGGGGTTTTTAAAAGAAGAATCTACTTCAACCGATATGCCCTTAGGCACGGCCATACATAACATAGAAATCACGCTTGGAAAGGGTGGACAATTAGCTAGGGCGGCGGGCGCTGTAGCGAAACTGATCGCAAAAGAGGGTAAATCAGCCACATTAAGATTACCATCCGGGGAGGTCCGTTTGATATCCAAAAACTGCTTAGCAACAGTCGGACAAGTGGGTAATGTTGGGGTGAATCAACAAAGTTTGGGTAGAGCCGGATCGAAGTGTTGGATAGGTAAGCGTCCTGTAGTAAGAGGAGTAGTTATGAACCCTGTAGACCATCCCCATGGAGGTGGGGAAGGGAAAGCCCCAATTGGTAGAAAAAAACCCACAACTCCTTGGGGTTATCCTGCGCTTGGAAGAAGAAGTCGGAAAAGGAAAAAATATAGTGATAGTTTTATTCTTCGTCGCCGTAAATAGGAATATTGAAAATAGAATTTTTTGAATTTGAAATAATGTGATGGGCGAACGACGGGAATTGAACCCGCGCGTGGTGGATTCACAATCCACTGCCTTGATCCACTTGGCTACATCCGCCCCTTATCTAGCTAAAGGATTTTCTCTTTTTTCCATTCATCATTATTGTATTTATTCTTACCTTCATACTTAGATCGAGATATTCTATTGGACATAGAATGCCAATCTTTAAAATGTAAAAAAAGGAGTAATCAGCTGTGGCACGTTCACTAAAAAAAAACCCTTTTGTAGCTAATCATTTATCAAGAAAAATTGAAAAACTCAACATGAGGGAGGAGAAAGAAATAATAGTAACTTGGTCTCGGGCATCTACCATTATACCCAAAATGATTGGCCATACAATCGCTATTCATAATGGAAAGGAACATTTACCTATTTATATAACAGATCGTATGGTAGGTCACAAATTGGGAGAATTCGCGCCGACTCTGACTTTCGCGAGACATGCGAGAAACGATAATAAATCTCGTCGTTAATTTGGAAAAAAATAGATACTTATCATTCATTGGCGGGAGATAACCTTATGATAAAGAAAAAGAACTCAAATTCGAGTGGAGGTGGAGAAGTAAAAGTTTTAGCTCAACATATATGTATGTCTGTTTTCAAAGCGCAAAGGGTAATTGATCAGATTCGCGGGCGTTCTTATGAAGAAACACTTATGATATTGGAACTTATGCCTTATCGAGCATCCTACCCCATTTTAAAATTGGTTTATTCCGCAGCAGCAAACGCTAGTCATAATATGGGTTTGAAGGAAACCGATTTATTCATTAGTAAAGCCGAAGTCAATGGAGGTTCTTTTGTGAAAAAATTAAGACCTAGAGCTCGAGGACGTAGTTATCCGATAAAAAGGCCGACTTGTCATATAACAATTGTATTAAAAGATAAATCAAAATTATCTTTCGATGAATTTAATATTTAGATTCATATTTAGAAAAAAATAGATGGAAAGATAATATAATAAAAAATATGGGACAAAAAATAAATCCGCTTGGTTTCAGACTTGGTACAAACCAAAATCATCATTCTTTTTGGTTCGCACAACCAAAAAATTTTTCTGTAGGTCTACAAGAAGATGATAAAATACGAAATTGTATAAAGAACTATGTACAAAAAAATAAAAGAATATCCTCTGGTTTCGAAGGAATTGGAATTTCCGCG